>JAYESA010000956.1:0-74353 GCA_036927795.1 Iris macrosiphon | reverse complement strand
CCACTACTAAGATTTAGCAGGAAAGTTATCAGAGATGAGCCAAGACAGAACTAGACACGCTGGATGTCTTCAGAGTGAAGGATATTAAACACGAACTATTTGGTATCTAGCAAAAATAAAGTTATCCAACAATTCAAGCATTTTGACTGTGAACAACTGGGTCATGTTTACAAGATAACCGACATTGTGGAAGGAAATGAATTCGAGAAATACATTTACGAGATTACCTACAAAATCATGTAAAGATTGATAAAATTTTCTAATATGTGAAGAGCCATGTGCCAACATATAAATTTGTGGAAACAAGTTCAGGTTCCTCTCTCTCTCTCTCTCTCTCTCTCTCTCTCTCTCTATATATATATATATATATATATATATATATATATATATTATGTTGGCACAAATTTTTTCATGATCATAACCGTTGGATCTTGTTTAAATCATCTAATCTTAACTGTTCATTCAAATCAACGGTTAAGATTAGATGACTTAAACAAGATCCAACAGTTGTGATCATGGAGATGCTTTGGAGATACAAAAATGCGAAAATTTCGATATATATATATATATATATATATATATATATATATATATATATATATAAAAACGAGAAAGAGCAAGTGAAATGAAAAGAGAGAAATGTTGAGTTTTAAAACTAAAACAAAAACCAATGTTGACGGGATAGAGGAAGTAATTGCATGACACTTTTTTAACCACAGAGATGCGAACTCCTATCGTGACACCTCTAAACCATATATCTTAACTCAAGATTTGTTAGGATTCTGAACACCCTTAACAATTGAGAGACAACTGTCATCGGTTATATAGTCAATGTAGTGATTTCCCTAACTAAGAATATGGGACAACCTTAACATGCTAAGAAGATCCTAAAACAACAGACAAAGATTCAATGCCCCTGCTCTGCTTGTAGATTCAATCCACAGAGGGCCCTTCACTGAGTCTAGTGTTGCCCAGTCCCTAATATAACACTCTCGCTTGCTTCATGCACTGAACAAAACTAAGCCATTTGAGTTCCCACTACCCTCAACAATATAGTCACCTCCTGCTTGTCCAGTAAGACCACAACACGATGAAGTTCAGTTAGAAGGGCCTGTGCAGAAGAGACTTCAGACTGGCTCAATATAAAGGCCCTTAAATATGCTTCCCATGAAATCCCCATGATATATAGGTTCATCCTTTGGCAAAAGGATACTGAATACATTAGCATCACAAAAGGATACAGGACATATTAATAGCTGGCTGCTGTAAATTGTAACAAATAGGCATAACTTCCACTCCTTATATTCAGAAGTTTTGAAGCCACAACCTTTTAGATAAAAGAATAATGCCAGGATTACAACCAAAGGCCTCCCCCCCACCCCCCCCCCCCCCCCCCCCCCCCCCCGCGCTACATGGGTCCCACCGGGTCCCTCCTCTCCTCCCTTCCCCCAATGGGGGCCGCCACGTGGCGGTTGTAACCCTCCTAGTTGTAAGGGGGTTGTAGGCATAGCATTGCCCTTTAGATAAGCATCCAATTGATTCTAACCCTATAGTGCTGCTTGAATCCTAAGTGCTAAAAAACCACTGCCCAAACTTGACCAGTTGCAACCAACCCTATATCCCCCAAAAAAACATGAGCACCTCACATCTGAAGTTGATATGCAAGAAATATTTTAGTCAGATGTTTCTGCATATTTGTAATCCTGCTAGCAAGGCTTGAGTTTATGCTTCTATGTTTGATCCCAGACAATCTCCCGTAGTTGCAGTGGTGTATGCTTTCATTTGATGGGTGGTGTATGCTTTCCAATTTGTTTTGTATGCCTTCATTTTAACTCGGCCACTCTCCCCTTCCCGGGCCGACGCCCCCCTCAATGGGTTCCTGAATAAGAAGGATGGCGGCGTTACCATCCTATCGCCTGCCTGCCACTACGCTTGCTGCCAAGCCATCTCCGACTCCTTGAACAAGGGGATGGTAGAGCATGAACGAATCTCTAAACCGATGGACTTTTCTGAGAAATGAGATTGGTTAGCTGCTCCCTCCCAATATCGGTAAGCCCGACGGGAGCAAAACAAGGGTTGTAGGCAAAACACTGTGGAGTGCACCTTCCAAAGACATCTTTACTGCAGGAAAAGCTTTATTTTTTGAAACCAATCAGATCTTGATTGTGCCTCTCTACCATTTCTGCAATGCATCACCCAAGTACCAAAGAACTGTTAATCTTATTCACCGATTACAAGATTGCTCCTCTGGGAATAAACTCCCAAATAGACACGGACTCACTGCTACATCTGTCAACGGTTCTATTTAAATATCATCTGAAGCTGATATTTAAGAAATATTTTAGTCAGAAGCACTTTGGATTGCACCTTCCAAAGATATCTTTACTGCAGGCAAACCTTAATCTTCTGAACCCAATCAGATCTTGATTGTGCCTCACTACCATTTCTTGCAATGCATCACCCAAGTACCAAAGAACTGTTAATCTTATTCATTGATTACAAGATTGCTCCTATGGGAATAAACTCCCAAATAGGCACCCACTCACTGCTCCATTAATTCTGTACCGTCAGCAGCTCTTCCAATCTACTGTCTCACTCAAGCAGTTCTATTTCAATAGGAACCTTCACATCATAGCCAGGAGAATCAAACAGATTCTCTAAGAACAATAATATTCTCAATGTACTTACCACTGTAAACCTGCCTAACCACCTCTATCACCTGCATGGATCTCCGAGCCCATGACACACCTACATTCAAGAGCGGACGCAGGAATTTAAGAGAGAGAGGGTCGACCTCAAACGTAAAGAAAGTTCAAAAATAAAATTACATACTAAAAAATAGCATACGTATATTTAGTTTCACATGTTTTACAAAACACAAGATAACTTATTTATCTCCCATTTTTATCTTTGAAAAATGAGATAATTTTTAATTACTTATATATATAGAATCAAAACAAACCATTATAAATATGTACATAATTTAAGGCTAAATGACTTCAATTGTGTTGAATGGATACAAGCATAAATGCAAATTATGTACAAATTTGAAGCACTATTTTTTTAGTAATCAACCTAGTCCTAGATATGTTGAATGGATACTAGCACATTTTAGTAATTTAAACACTATAACAAAAACAAAAGAAATGAAACTAAAATCCTAAAGTGTGTAATTCTACATAGAGATGATCTTATCAAAAGTGAAACACCTATCAATCAGTAAATTTCACTACAAGTACTTCAAAAAGTAGCAAAAAGTGCAACTGAAATCCTAAATAATATAAATTTGTAGAGAAATTTAAAACTAACATATTTTTTAATATAAACTTGATAGAAAGAAGAGTGACGACGGACGATGAAGAGACCAAAAGAAAGAGGGGATGCCAGATGGACTTTTTGCTCCCTGGTAAAAAAAAATATTCAGCTCTTCTGCCTCTGCTTTACTATATAGTATACAGTCTACATACCAAAACACAAAAAAAATGGTGAACTTCAACCTACAGAGCTACAGAGCCAAGCCGCCTACTAGGCTACTACTCCGGTTGCCTACAGTTCTAGTTCTACTCTACAGCCTTCACCCGGTGCCGTGTGCAGACTAAAGATGATGTTGGCATCAATATATGTCCTACACTCCTACACCTGGTGGCGTGTACAATCAAGTACCATACTCTAGGGAGTAGGGTCCTAGGCTACAGTCCTATTACATTCCTACTCGGCTACTTCCATGAGTCATTTAGGCTCATCGCCTCCTCCTACAGGCTAAAGAGCTTAATGAAAAATGACAACAGACGATGATGTTGGCGTGTGCAGTAAAATATGGAGTGTACACGTACTGACATGGGTCATGTTGATCAATCGTACTACTTTGCACGCGCTTTTGCGCACGCCCGTGCTCGTGCGCGACGACGGAGAGCCAGATGCAGAATTGGAGGGGAGACGTCCCGTGTGATTACAGATGCACGCAAAAGTGCATACCAAACATCCTTTTTGGATGTTGATATAAAAAATTTAAAAAGCCAGTGGGGTCAGATGACCCCACATGTCCTATTATGGGTCCGCCCCTGATTGTATCATTTACTGCTCTACCGATTGATGGCTTACCATTCAAAAAGGTTTGAATAATATTTGAACATGGATACACTATGTGGGTTGATGCTTCCCCACTGTGGGGTTTTCTGTCAGCTCCTTCATTCGAGTAAGAAAGGGTAAGACGAAAGGTGATAATGCTCTGCTTGCCCCTCGAGGCTGGTTAGATGAGCCAAGAGCTACTTCACGAAAAGTGATCAGGGATAAATACTTGCTGATCTACTAACAACATATGTGTAAGTAGATCATGATGCCATCAATGCATATATCAGACCTTCCTGATGAAGATGGAAGTCAAATGGAGATGACATGTCCCATCAGCAATGTTGGAGTTTGCATCAAATTATTATCTAATTACCTTATACCAACGATTGCACAAAAGAAGAACGTAGGCACTAATGCTAGATATGTACCAAAAGATAGTTGGTTTCTCCTATCTTTAAAACCCTTTGACACGTCTCTCCTTTAGTTGAATTGGCATACCTATATATGTTAGATGAAGACACCAGATATTCAACTCGTCTCATTTCTCTCTCTTTTTGTATAGCATACACTAACCACCTCTCCCTATATCCTTTTCCTGCCAGTGCTCAGTCAGTCTAGTCTAGCTCTTTAGCTTTTGCTTGAAACTGCAACTTATTAAAGCATCTTGTTTCAGGTTTGTTGGTATCCAATCCAAAACTGACCAAAATATAGGCATTGGTTGATATACTCTACTAGAAAGAGCAGTCTAAGTCTCAAAGCTTGGATATATTGTTACTCTAACCATACCTCTCAAAATTAGAAAGGGAGAATGTCTTAGTTAGTGTTACCACATTTCTGTTACCATTTTGCCATTTCTCCTTCTCTGTTAGGCGTCTTCCTCTAGTGCAACAACAATGAACCTGAAATTACTTGGGTTTGTCAGTTGAGCTCTCTTATGTTCGATAGTGGACCCCATAATCATAGGAGAAGTCTTGTATGATGATGATGATGATGATGATAATGATGGGATGTTGGTAAAAGGTTCTCTAATATAGTTTTTATGGGTTTTGCATATAGGAGTTTTGCAAAGCAGCTTTTTAGGTGCTTCAATAGGAAACAATTGGTATTGTCCTAGGTATTTCACATGAGCAAGGTTCAGAACTGTTTGGGTAATGGAAGTCAATGTAGACAGGGGCAGACTAAAAAAAAATTTATATCAACATCCAAAAAAGATATTTGGCACGCGCTTTTGCGCGCACCCTCGCACGAGACGCCCTCTCCTTCCCCCACCCCCCACCCCTTCCTGCTCCACATTCAACCTCTGCCGCCGCGCGCGTGCAAAGTAGTACGGTTGATCAACATCAACAGTGTGTCAGTATGTTTACAGTCCATATTTTACTGCACACGCCAATATCATTGTCCGTCGTCACTTTTCATTAAGCTACTTAGAATGTAGGAGGAGACGAGGAGACTAAAGACCGATGGAAGTAGCCAAGTAGGAGTGTAGTAGGACTGTAGCCTAGGGACCTACTCCCTAGAGTATGGTATAGGACTGTACACGCCATCAGGTGTAGGAGTGTAGGACATACTGCTGCCAACATCATCTTTAGCTTGCACACGGCACCAGATGAAGGCTCTAAAGTAGAAATATGACTGTAGGCAACTAGTAGTAGTAGCCTAGTAGGCGACTTGGCTCTGTAGCTTTGTAGGTTGAAGTTCACCAATTTTTTTGTGTGTTTTGGTATGTAGACTATATACTATATAGCAAAGCATAGAGGCAGAAGAGCTGAAATTTTTTTTTTTTTACCAGAGAGCAAAAAGTCCATCCGACATCCTCTCTTTCTCTTGGCCTCTTCATTGTCCGCTGTCACTCTTCTTTCTATCAAGTTTATATTAAAAAATAGGTAAGTTTTAAATACCTCTGTAAATTTACATTATTTAGGGTTTCAGTTGCGATTTATGTCTTCTTTTTGCTACTTTTTGAAGTAATTGTAACGAAATTTACCGATTGATAGGTGTTTCACTTTTTATAAGGTCATCTCTCTGTATAATTACACAGTTTAGGATTTCAGTTTCATTTCTCTCGTTTTTGCTATGGTGTTCAGATTACTAAAATGTGCTTGTATCCATTCAACATATCTAATATCGAGGACTAGGTTGATTACTAAAAAATAGTGCTTCAAATTTGTACCTAATTTGCATTGTGCTTGTATCCATTCAACACAATTGAAGTCACTTAGCCTATAATTATGTACATATTTTTAATGGTTAGTTCGTGATTCTACATATATAAGTAATTAAAAATTATCTAATTTTTCTAAGATAAAAATAGGAGATAAACTATTTATCTTGTGTTTTGTAAAATATGTGAAACTAAATATATGTATGCTATTTTTTTAGTATGTAATTTTAATTTTGGACTTTTTTTACGTTTGAGGTCGACCCCCCCTCTTAAATTCCTGCGTCCGCCCCTGAATACAATACGGTCCAGAAAGTTTGAAACACAAAATATTTGAAACTGGATGATCTATAAGGCACCCCTACACTGATCATGCTTATGCAAGCACTTGGATTAGATCATATGCTCACTAAAAGTAGTCAAGTGTATCCTAAATTTTCTTTCATCTCCAACCTTGCAGGTACAAGATTGCTTATTCAAACTTGCAATTCTTTTCAATCTTAACTTGTAATGATCCACCTTGAGATAATCCCCTCTCCGCTAGGAACTACTTGGCCTGAGTTGGATAAACCGAGTCTAGCTTGTATCTTTTGTAATGGCAAAACCCATTTAACTTATCAGCCCTGTTCTGGATTTCACCTAATCCAGCAATGAAACTATATAGTAGAATTTTAACATTTTAAAATGTTTTCTGCCTATATGTTTTGCAAGTCAACCTAGAAAGTACACAACAACAACCAAACATTTGTCCCCAAAATTTGGGGTTTGCTACATGAATTCTTATCTCCCCTTTCTGCTCTGTTAATTTAAGGTCATCTCCTCTCACTCATGTTAGAAAAATCCACATCCCATTTTACAGCCTCAATCCAAGTCGAACCTAGCCCTAGCATCACATTAGACTAATAGCCTATGAGTCCTTAGCCCTAACTGGTGCAAAGAAGAAAACATATACCGGAACTAATGCAACAAAATTTCCTGGTATATGTTTTTTATGCTGAATCATCCTAAGAGAAAGTAACAGATAAGAAAGTAATGAATATTCAATGAGCCTTAATGTAAGTCACAATACAGAACAACCAAACCTTATCATTCGGCTCAAGGCTGTGGCATCGATTATCGAACTAGGAAGTCCACTAAGACTATACATAACATGTATTTTAAAACCCTCAACTCGCATTTCCATACCTTAAAATGTTGTCTGTATACATCTTTATCATTGTGTTTCACATCAATAGAAAACTTAGCTGAACTTGTTCTCTTGCCATTTTGATCTGCTGCTTGAATTTCACAAGAAGGGTACAATAAAGCACTCTAGAGTATATATGGAAGAGAAAAAACTGTGGCCAAGCTGGTTAAAGGAACTATTTCTGGATTTGTGGATGGTATAAATAATTTTCGAAAAACTTAAGTGAGGAGGGACAAATTCAGAAAGTTTAGTGAGTGGGGGTTTAGGAAAAAAAAAAATCAATCTCAAATGTGTACAAGAGGATTCAAACTCAAAACCAACTCTTAAGTACTTGTCCAACTGAACTTAACTATATCAATGTCTATATATAGGGGCATATTGATATATAACTTAAAAACAAAAAATTTGAAAAATGCCTATCAACTATTTCTTTCCGAAAATCCAGTGGGGACTTGAGCCCACCACACTACTTTCCATGTGGATCTCCCATGTAAGTAAGTCAGGTGGTTTGCAGTTCTTTGATCCGAGAAGGTTAGTTATGCATAGGAAATTCGAGGTCTAGTTTGATATAGAATCAGGTTGAGTCCAAGTTTAAACGTTAGACATCAACTTTCTAGCACAAGCATCCTGAGATGTCAAAGTCCTTGTATTCCAAATGTGGAATAGTACTATTTGCTTACGGAACTCCACAAATGCCAAACAGAAATTGGTAATACAAAACCTGAAGAAAACCAGATGGACATGCAAGAAAACACACCAGACAGCATAACTCTTATCCTATACCCGAACATCTAACCATGCAAATCTGGTTGTACCAATCACCACACACACACACACACACACACACACTATATATATATATATATATATATATATATATATATAGAGAGAGAGAGAGAGAGAGAGAGAGAGAGAGAGGTAATTTTATTGATAGTAGAAATTTACACTTCCATCACTTCTTTATAACATACAGTTGACATCATACTTCAATTTTATGCAAGATTCCTATTTGGGTGGTGCTCAGCTTTTCAAATATAATCTAGCTATCAGCAAATCTACAACACCTTAAGCATGAGAAGAAACATAAGCCATAATGTAACGTCTCACCTAACATTATCTTTGGGAGCCCGTAAAAACATCAAGCAGGCCACAACAATTCCACAGTGTTGCACGAGCACGAACAACCTAACATCCAACAGAACATTATCAGTAATTTTTACAGCAGAAAGCAAAACAAATATATAATATACAGCGTCAAATGACTGTACTTCGCTTCTCTGCGCACTCTCATTTCTTGCAGCATTTGCATAGTCTCACCAGAATCCTGTGGAGGGGATGTAGTATCAACTATTCCCACCAAAATCTTGTTCAGATTCTCAGCGGTGGCTTCACTTTGAGCCAATTCTTTCCCCTTGCCTTCCCGGCTTGTGCTATCAACTTCATCAACCAAAATATCATGATTTTCAGTAACAACTCCACCAACTAAACTCTCTTCGGAAACAGGGATTTCTATAGGCATATGTTTCTCCTTCGCCACTCCGGCCGAATTGGCCTCTTTCGAACCGTCATCAATCCACCGAGGTATTTCTTTCGCTTCTTCAACATTGAAGTTATCGACCTTCGTGCTATCCGTAGTCGACTTCTCCATCGCCATTCCACCTAAACCCTCGGCTGTCACGGCCTCGGAACGGTCGGCCTCAAAATCCAAATCCCCATCTCCAGAAGATGTTTCCTCCTCCTGCAAAGGCACTATTCTCACCTCCTTCTCGAGCAAAACCTCAGGACTCAGCAGCTGAACCTTCCTTTTCCAGAACAGTTACTTCGGCCTCAGTAATCCCAACCCCAACCTCCACTCATCTATCCGAACTTGTCTCGGTCTCCTTCAAATCTTCAGACATTTCCTTCGCTTCCCCATTAACGTTGACAGTATGGACTTGTTGAACCAAAACCTTGTGGTTCTCAGTGATATTGAGATCCCCTCTTGACTCTAGCCGATTCGTCCATCACCATATCAACTAAACCCTCATCCCTGGTGCTCTCCCAACGGCTGGCAACCACAGGATTCTCGTCTCCAACTTCGTAGAAACGAGTCGAATCCTCCTTAATCGGCTCATCGAAGACGACGACCTCCTCCTCAGGGACCTCGTCCAGCGGAACCCTCGGGCTCGATCCGTTCCCCGAGCGCGGCGCATCGACGGGATCGGGGGGCTGCGACCTCGGCGTCTCGAACACATCCTCCTCCTCCTCCTCGCCGTGTCCGTCGGTGGCGGACGCGTGTCCGACTCCGTTCCCTGCGTCCACAACAACAATCAAAATCAACTCAAGAATCCATCAAGGAGACAGAGAGAGCGAGAAAGTAGAATCGGACCTTGATGTTGATGGAGAGGGGGGGAGGGAGAGGCTTAGAATTAGGGGTGGGGTGGGGTCGGGGGGGGGGGGGGGGGGGGGGGGGGGTGTTTGGAATGGAAGTGGCGGGAGAAAATGCAGATGATGGAAATTTTGGGGGATTCTACTGCAAATAAAATGTTCCTACGAGGAGAGAGGAGTGGGGACGACATAGAGAAAGAAGACGAATAAATTTGTTGTTGGAAAGGTAACACGTGGCATCATTTCCTGTCGTTCTTAAACACCTCCTATGCGGAAGTTTTGAAGGGGCTATGCTAGGGCTATACTATAACTACAACAAAATGCCTACAGTGACGTCTGCGTCACGTTCAAGTGGCGTCCGCGTCACGTTCACGTGGCGGTCGTCTATTGGATAAAAAAAAAAAAAAAAATTTGGTGGCTGTTCGGATGGTCGTCATCTAACATAAATGTCACGTGACAGTCGTTCATTGGAGGAAAAGGTATGGTCGGATCATAGCGGGAGAGAGAGGATTGTAAAAATGTTGTAAGTATTTTGTAGTAAACTTAGCATTAGTGGGTTATGCTATGACTACAACCAAATGCCCACAATCCTCTTACAACCGTTACGTGGCGGACGTCCATTGGAGGAAGGGGGAGAGGTGGGACCCGGCGGCTGTCCGGTGTGGCCGTCACGTGACAGAAATGTCACGTGGCAGCCGTTCATTGGAAAAAAAAAGGTAAGGGCCGGATGTGGCCTGTTATTTGAAGTACTATGAATGAGGAGAATATTTTTGTCATTTAAAATTTTTCACTAACACTGTTAGGATATTAAGTTGTACAATTATAGTTGAGGTATTAAGTTGTCTAATATTAAAATTTAGGGTATCAAGTTAATTTTTTTGAATTGTTGAGGGTATTACATGCAAATAGTTATTAATAACGGATTTTACAATGTCACTGTTAATTAATGTTGAGTTACCAAGTTATTATGTAAAGAGGTGTGTAGAGAGAAAAATAAATAAAGGATAAATTTTTATCCAAAACATTAAAGTTAAAAAATAATTGCAGAGATCACAAAGTTTAGAGAATTTACATAATAAGAATCAAAAAGTCCATTCCATGGAAATTTTTTCAATCTAACCGTTAGACAATTTAAAAAAAAAACGTCAAATGAACGACATTTTTTACACATTACCAAAACAAAGACCTAAACGTAGGACATTTTTGGTGTAAAATATGTCCAATTGTAAGACATTTTTTTTGATCATTTGTTAACTATTTATTAATATTTCAACAAATTTGTTAATCCTGCCATATCAGAAGAAACATCCATTAGTAGAATGTTTGTTTGAAAAATATCTAACAGTAGAGCAATTTTAGTTCTCAATTTCTCTTTAAGTTCAATTCTTTTAACGAAAATTTCCATTTCCCGAAAAAAAAAAAGGTTTTACAGTGTCGTTGTCAATGTTGACTTGCCAAGTCATTCTACAAAGAGCCAACTGTTTTAACATCATATTGTTTATTTCATTTCTGATGACTATACGCACTCAGCACATAGACACCAATAGTCGATGGGATGGAAGATTTTCGATTCGAATGTTTCATTAAAAATTTAATTTTTAATCCGATAAAAAAACATAAAAAAAAAAAATCAATAAACAGTACATCGTAACAATGTCTTGTATACAACCAAAATTGTAGCTAATAGGCGAGTTAACTGTCTTGCAACATACATCTTGACAGGGGTGAGCAATTCTTGATTTTTAACCAAAAATCGAATCGAATCGGACCAAAATTAAAATTTGGTTCGATTTTTAATCAATTGGTTCAGATTTCGGTTTTATAATTTGATTAATTTCGGTTATCGGATCGGTTTTCAATTTTGGATTCCGAAATCCGAACCGAACCGAAAACCGAATCACTACATTATAAAAGAAAAAAAACCGGTTTTTATGAATTTGGTATACACTCACCACTTAGTATAAAATTAGTTTATTGTTATTTTTGGTACACAATTTTTGTTTTTCTCAGCTAGGTTTAATTTTTTTTCGGTTTTTATGAATTTGGTATACACTCACCACTTGGACCTAAAAAACCGAATCGACCGAGGACCGAACCGATTTAATTCGGTTCGATTTTTTTTGGTCTTTACAAATTCGGTTCGGTTTTCGGTTTTGCAAAAAGCGATTTTCGGTTCAGTTGATTTTTGGTTATTCGGTTCGGTTTGAACCGAACCAAACCGTTGCTCACCCCCTACATCTTGAGACGGTAAATTTACATAGAAATAAAATTCTACAAAAAAGAAAAAAAACCCGAATTATGAGGCATTAGATGCCTATATGGTAAAAAAAACACTTTATTGTCCCGGGTGTCAAGTCCCCGCCGAAATGGCAAACACTCAGCCCACCTCTGCTAATGTGGGATGCACATCCCAAAAAAACAAAAAAAAATTATGTTGGAGAAAAATATTAATTAAAATTGTAAAAAAAAAAAATTTGTTAATTTTTTATCTAAAGGGAGCTGGCGTCAAGACAAATGGCTCCAAACGAAAAAAAAGAGGTAGACGCCAACTACATTGGCTCCAAGAAAAGAAAATTTTTTATTAAGTTGGACAACAACTCCATTGGCTCAAACAAAAAAGAAAAAACAAAACTTGGGAGTGGCGCCAATGGTGTTGGCTTCAACCAATAAATCCGCTGGAAAAAAAAAAATTAAAAATTTCCCGACGCCAACACCCTTGGCTCCACAAAAAAAGAAAAAAAAGCTTGACGTCATTTGTGTCAAGGTGTGTAAAAGGATGGATGGCCCGAAATTCGGTCCGGATCAGTCCGGACCCAGTCAACGGACGGGCTCACTTCGGCCCACTCCCACCCCCACATGTCCGGGATGGGTCGGAGGATTCGACCCGCAAGCCCGGCCCGCCCCGTTCTCGTCTTTGTTCGGGCCTGGTCCAATTCGGTCGGCCCGGACTGGCCAGGTTCTGGCCCGGTTTAGTCCGGTTCGATTGAGTTTTAATATATATATATTAGAATATATTCGTTGGGGGTATTTTTACCAAAATATCCTCATTTGAGTTGTTGTTTTTGACTGTTTTATCATTTATGGGTATTATTTTGGTCACTTTGATAAAAATGACCAAAATACCCATTATAATAAAAAAAAAATTAGGGTATTTGGGGTCGTTTGGTCCCAAAAAAAATTCTATAAATAGTCTATAATTCATAAAAAATAAACACAATACAAATTTTTTTCTCTTACAAATTTTTTTTGCTCTCTTTCTTACAAAATTTTGAAACAATCCAGTATAAAGAGACTATATACTATCATTAAAAATGAGCAACCACAACAACAATTGGAATATCAGCAACTTCAATCCGCACCGTAACCTCAACTAGAGTTTGAATCGAAAATTTGGCATCATTTTAGCGGAGTTTATAATGAGCACGATACGGAAAGAATATATTCGAATTGAGTTCTTGTTTAATGCTTGCATTGTAGAAAACGACTCAAATGGGACCATAACTATGGTACACGGAAGCTATGCAATCATCTGAAAATGATGTCAAACGACTCAAATGGGCTGGGTCGAGTGCCAATCTGACTAGACCGGCCCGCTTTCTGCACCGGGTTGTATCCGGACCGACCCGAACCCGGTCAAACCGGACCTCGGGCAGGACCAACCTATTATACATCTTGACATTTGTGTTGGAACCAAAGTCAAAAAACTAAATTTGAAAACTCAATTTTTTTATAAAAATATTGTGAAGAATTCTACATTCTTTACACTTCTTAAATAGAGTAAGATACAACGGTTGAAAATTCGAACGTTAAAAATTAGACTGTTGAACAAATTCGAACGTTGAAAAAAAAAATGGTTGGCACCAAAACAAATGGAGCAAAATCCCTTTTTTTTTTATCCAAGGATTTTTCTAAAAAAAAGTTTCTTTTAAGCGGGTCAGAATTATTTTTTCTTTAATTTTTTTTTTTTAGGTTGGCTCCAACTACATTGGCGCCAACCAATATTTTTTTTTTGTGGAGCCAACCCAGTTTGTGCCAGCTTCATTATTAAAAAAAAATTCTTGGCTCCAATTCCATTGACGCCAATAATTTTTTTTTTGGAGTTGGGAGCCAGCCACATTGGCGTCCAACACATTTTTCTTTTTCTCGGTTCAGAGCCATTTGTCTTGACGCCAGCTCCCTTTGGAGTAAATTTAACAAAAGTTTTCTCTTTTGTGCAATTTTAACTAATATTTTTCTCCTATATGAAATTTTCTGGGAAAAAAATTCAGCCCCTCCTCCAATGAACAGATGTCACCTAAGCGGGAGCCATAAAGCAAAATTCTATGGTAAAACATTATATTTTATTATAAAAGAATATGTGGAAGAGACCTTACATTTACAAGAGAACATGTATTTGATATGTTGTCAGTAGGATTGACCTGCATATTTAATCCGTCCGTCACGTATCGTTGTTTCATTGACAGATTAATCGGTGATGAACTTCTAACAAATAGAAAAAAAAAAAAAAGACGGACCAAATCCGCAGGCAAAATAGCTTTATAAGAACCTTGTTCTTAAAAGAAGATCATAAGCACATATTTTCATAAAACTGTAGCCTCCCTCTCGACAGTATAACGTTAAATATCATAATAGCACAATAGGAATAATTAGTATTACACAGAGCTATAACTCCAAAGAAAAGGAAAAGATTTGAACAAATCAAACCACCACCGATCACACTTTTTATTTAATCCCACAACAACACACAGATCAGATCAGATCAGATCAAATCAAATCAAATCAAATCAAATGGCTCTCGCTCGCAGAACATATATTAACTACAAAGGAATTTTCTTTTGAAGGAGAGAAATTAAAAAGAAAGTAAATTAAAATATTCTAAGAAGGGAACAATCACGAGCATTCCGAGCTCCACAAATGGCTCAAGTCCTTAGTCTTGAACCGGGAAGAGCTGCTGCAGCGTGTATGACAAGAATATATGCGCCCTGAGTCACCGACAGAATGATCACGAAAGCCTCCATTGTTTTCTAAAAAAAAAAAATACCACATTATTCTTCAATAGTTAATTAAAAGAAGAAGTATATGTAGGATTGAAAAAGAATTCAAATTTTTTTTTTTATTTAGTCATTTGTTATTTTCAATTATATATAAATTTGTATTTACAAATATAATTTTCGGCTAAAATTTAGGGCTAATTAGTGTTTAGACCCTGAATTTTATACCAGCTTAGTGTATAAGTCCTAACATGTTCAATTGAAAATTTTGAACCCTGAAATTTTATTTTTAATTTTTTTCCATTATACCTTTATTTTTAGGTTGTGTTATTTTTTTTTCCTTTTATTCATGTCGAGGATATAATTGGAAAAAAAAGGAAAAATAAAATAAAATTCAGAATCCAAACTTTTTATTTGGACATGTTAGGACAAATTCTAAACTGATATAAGATCTAGGATCTAAATGCTAATTAACCCTAAATATTACCTTGATACCCTCAACTATTCAAGTTTTTCAACTTGCTATTCTAAATTTTAAAACTAGACAATTTAATACCTCAAGTACAATTTAACATCCTTATATTGTTAAAAAAAAATGAAAAAAATATTTCTATTATCTCCTCCTGACCCCTCCTCAGCATAAGCGACAGCGGCAGTAATAGGAGGGCAAGGGAGTGATGGTAGCAGCAGAAGGGCAGTGATGGGACGGCAACAACGTGGTGGGGTGGGGTGGGCAAGGGCAGTGGAGGGTTGGACGGAGGGAGGAGAGGGAGGAGGATAATCTTTTTTATCGAAAAAAAATAATCTTTATTGATGGAGAGTATAAGCTTAAAAATATCCGATAGTTGAACGTATTAAGTTGTCTATTTTTTAAGTTTAAAATATTAAATTAAAAATTTGAATAGTTGAGGGTATCAAGTTGAAATTTAGTCTTAATTTTTTTTTTCTTTTTTTTTTTCTTTTAAACTTACCAAGCGTGAATTTCTTCCATGCAGATGAATCTCTTTCCAAGCCAAACTGCAAATAAGTTGCAATATAAGTTAAACTTCACTGCTTGATAATATTAACATTCAAAGTATATTAATTAATTAGTTTTTATTCAAATTAATTTGGTATATGTGGTTTAGCTAATTATACCCCATTGCCAGGAGGGTGAGAGCCCATGCAGTGACCGCCGCTGCCGCCGCGGCCGGCAAGCTGTCGGAGCTCCACGCGCGGACGTGATTGAGCCCGGCAATGGCGGAGGCAGCGCCAACCACTCCGGCGATGACCGCAAAGATCACGAAGAATCCGGTGGCGCCGTTGCCCATCGGGAAGTAGATCGGTGAGAAATGGGCCGGAAGCACAAGGCCAGCGTCTGCCAATTCAGGGGAAACATTAGTGATATTATGCTAAATAGTCCGCGATAGCAAATTGTACATAAAAATAGTAAAAATTAAGGTTGTGCATCGGTCGGTGGTCAACCTATTTGATCACAATCGCAACCAAATCGAAATTATTTGGTTGTAAAATAATGACAATCGAACCAAACCAACCAATTGGTCGGTTCGGTTTTGAAAACGATCAACTTGGTCCGGTTCGATTCGGCTGATCGATTTTGTATTTGAACATAACATATTTAAAATCAATTTTTAAAAATATTTTGAGCAATCATTTGCAGCATATTTGCTAATAACTAATTTCCATCATTTTATCATTCAATTTCCGTCAAACACTCATTTTATCTCCGATAAAGAAAAAAATACGTCTAAAAACAATAATATAGCAAAATAATGAAAATCATAAGGTCCATCAGTTGATTGGTTTGGTTCGATTTTAACAAATTTTTATATTGTCTATATTTTGACCGAACCAAACCGTTCGGTTATTAAGAACATCCACCCAACCGACCCAATCCAAATAGTCCATCGGTTAGGTTAAAAATCGACTGAATCGATTTGGACCAGATCAGTTCGACCCAAATTTGCACTGTCCTCGTAAAAAAAAAGTACAAAATAACAAATCGAAAGTACCAATAGTGAACCCACGGCCGATGGCATTGTCGATGGCCCATCCTCCGATGGCCGCCACGATGACGTACATGCAGAAGTTGAGGGCGAGGAGGAGGCCGGCGACGGGCTTCATCTTTGCTCCGGCGGGCGTCGGATTTTATGGGCGAGGCTTGGTACTAGGATTGGCTAGCTATGCCTTTGTTATTGTGCTTTGAACTATGTTTTGATAGTTGTAGTTATGTATATATACACACAGAGAGGGTTCTTTGAGCAATTTAAGGTTTGTTCTTTGCTTCCCGGGACTTGAATTGAGTATTGGTGGGGGTGAAGCAACCTTCAAATGCAAGTAAAGAAGCGGGAACCTAATTATTTTTCAAAAAAGTTAAATTATTATAGATAAATACGAAGATTATAACTATGATCTAGCTCTGATTACAAAATAGGTCATCTGGGATCTAGAATATCTATGTTAGCTTGTATATTTTTTTGTACAGAAAAAATACTAAGAGAGAGACTCTCAAAGATGTATCGATTTTGTTCCCTTCATACATGCCAAATCACCGTCCCAAAGCTAAGTTGTACAATGTGGTACTCTTTTCGCTGCCTTTCTTAGCTTTAATTTTATCCATAACAGATGAAAAGTCTCTGCTTTGTGCGGTAATGAACCCAAACCTAGATCTTTGGACGTTTCATATGTTCCAAACAAAGTCACAAGCGAAAAATGTATGATTCCTAGACTCATCCTCCTTGCCGCATAACCAGCATTTCGTATGCTCGCAGGGGATGCTGAACATAGCAAGCTTGTCTCTCATAAGGAGTCTCTTCCTGATCATTTTGTATAGGCACAGAAAAATCTTTACCGCCGTCGCTTTCGTCCACACCACCTCCGTCCAATCAACCTTCTCATGATATGTCCTGGTCTGGTTCACAGTCGTCCGAAATTTGAATGTGTCTCTCTCCATTTTCTTTCAGACCCAGTAGTCCTCCGTCCCTTACCTATCAATGTCCACCGCACGAATATCTTCCACATGGGTAGCCTCGAAGAATCGTTCATGCAACTTTCACTCCCCATTCTGAATAAGGCTACTCACCGTGTCAGTATAACCCATCAGCTCATAAACATGCCAACCCTTCCTCTCGATCAAGCTGGTGTGATTGATCAACAGGTCATGTCAAATGCTGGTTTGAGTCCCAGAACAAATCATCCTGGTGAGCTTGTCCTTGGCCCTGCGCCTCGTAGCCAACATCGATTTAACCGTGACCGAGTAGTTGTTGTTGCTGCTGGCTGACCAAAAAGCTACTTTCGAAAAATATCTTCCCTTAACCTAGTCCGTCCAAAAAGACTTCTTGTTAATGAATATTCAGAAAAGTTCGAGGAAGACCGTTTCTCTTAGTAGGGACCTAGATCTTAGACTAACTCCTCCCTCTTTTTTTCGACCGGCACAATTTCTCCCAGCTTATAGCATGCATGTCCCCCTCCACAGGAAGTCGACACACATACGTTCAATCTGATCTCGATCGTGAAGAATAATGGCATGCAGCTAGTAATGACTCTGATGAGCTCAATCCTACTGCTGAAGGACACGATCTACATCTGACATTCCTCTAGTCTCGATTGCGTGTAGTTGAGAAGATCCTCGTAATTCGAATCAGCGATAGTTGATTAAGAGGGGAAGGCCCAAGTATTTAATAGGAAGTATCCTATATGTTGTCACGCCCCGGCCCCGCCCGGGCCGCCGCTCCGCCCTGCCCCGCCCCGCGCGGCCGGGAATCAACGAACCGGGCACGAATCACCGTGCCTCGGCGCGCCGGACGCGAATCACCGCGCCCGTCCCGCGGGTGCGAGGGATTGAAGGGAGCCAAGCGAATGGCCCGTTCGAGCTTTCGGGGGACGTGATGCCGCACGGGCCTGGGGTTGCGCCCGTGCAAGGCCAATCGTTTAAGTTGATAGTTGGCTATCATCGCATCAATCGAGTAAGCAGCGGAAAGGGACTTGTTACAATGCAATGCATTAGCCAACTGAGTGTTCGGGACAATCGAGGCAACTTGGGTTTCCTTTAGCAAAGGCACACGTTCGTTCCATACATTATGCCCCCTTATACGATAGCATTCTCGGGGCAACAATCGAAACCAGGATTCCGGGTCTTCGGGACTGTGGCACGCCTATCGCTTCCTCGGACGATCCAGTACCTGCGAACAAGTAAACTGTTGGTGGGTCAGCATTTTATACAAGTACTGGTGAGATAAATCAACTGAACAAAAACAAGCATTCACTCAAACAGGCACTAAGTAATCATGTTATAAAACATTACATTACTAGTGATCTTTCTAGTTTTACCTAGGTTCGTTTCATGCAGTTCTAGCAGAGTCGATTTACTTGTTTAGAAACATGTTTGGAAACAGAGTTTCATATACTAAGCAGGCAAGCAAACCGTTCATGTTCCAGGGTGTGCGCAGTGTGTCTCGTGCGACTCGAGGGTCTGATGCAAAGCTAGACACACAATGCACATTCTTAGGGGCAGTCCTCTATCCAAGCCAACACAATGACTTAGCTATATGCTTGGCGGTCCCCGAGTATCTCAGGATCGGCAGCTGGGGGAACAGCATACCAATGACTCTTTTATCTGATGCTAATGGCAGCTGTGACTCATGGTTGCTTTGCACTATCTCTGTAGCAGCCGTGACACATGCAGTTCAGCTCTGCACCAAAAGCCATTGTCCGACCACGTGCGAATGCATGGAACACTATCAAATAAACTCTGTATGCAGACGAGACGAACAATCTATAACGCAAATCCTTGTTGCGGGGCAAATCCGACTTATCACTTGAACACATTCAGGCACATTATGGTTCTCTCGAAGCATAGACGATAGTGAACATGTTCATGCACTCTAAGCAAGCGATCTGGATTCTCGTTTAGCAGACTTATTGATTCAAGACAAGCTAGGTGAGTTCGTTCATTAACATGCAAGGCAGGTTCTATCATTCTCTTAAGAAAACATTGCAAGCAAAACTCAGGTTATTATTAAGGCGTGCAAGAATCAGAGAACGAAGTTCTGCCCACTCACCTTGATATATAACGCCGGCGCGGAGCGGGGCGTTACATACTTACCAACCAACAAAAAGTTTCGTCCTCGAAAGTTCAAGGATAAACTTCTCGATATCCCGAGTAGCGATAGTGCCGTCCCTCGCCGTACTCAATCGAAACAACCAAGCAATTCAAGTTCAGGAACATTTTGCACTTTGAGAATATCTATGGACTTATTGTATGGAACGCTCTTTGCATAACCATATTATCTCAGAGTCATAGCAACGGTTTAGGCCAAAGAATCGATTCCGCTCTGATACCATTCTGTCACGCCCCGGCCCCGCCCGGGCCGCCGCTCCGCCCTGCCCCGCCCCGCGCGGCCGGGAATCAACGAACCGGGCACGAATCACCGTGCCTCGGCGCGCCGGACGCGAATCACCGCGCCCGTCCCGCGGGTGCGAGGGATTGAAGGGAGCCAAGCGAATGGCCCGTTCGAGCTTTCGGGGGACGTGATGCCGCACGGGCCTGGGGTTGCGCCCGTGCAAGGCCAATCGTTTAAGTTGATAGTTGGCTATCATCGCATCAATCGAGTAAGCAGCGGAAAGGGACTTGTTGCAATGCAATGCATTAGCCAACTGAGTGTTCGGGACAATCGAGGCAACTTGGGTTTCCTTTAGCAAAGGCACACGTTCGTTCCATACATTATGCCCCCTTATACGATAGCATTCTCGGGGCAACAATCGAAACCAGGATTCCGGGTCTTCGGGACTGTGGCACGCCTATCGCTTCCTCGGACGATCCAGTACCTGCGAACAAGTAAACTGTTGGTGGGTCAGCACTTTATACAAGTACTGGTGAGATAAATCAACTGAACAGAAACAAGCATTCACTCAAACAGGCACTAAGTAATCATGTTATAAAATATTACATTACTAGTGATCTTTCTAGTTTTACCTAGGTTCGTTTCATGCAGTTCTAGCAGAGTCGATTTACTTGTTTAGAAACATGTTTGGAAACAGAGTTTCATATACTAAGCAGGCAAGCAAACCGTTCATGTTCCAGGGTGTGCGCAGTGTGTCTCGTGCGACTCGAGGGTCTGATGCAAAGCTAGACACACAATGCACATTCTTAGGGGCAGTCCTCTATCCAAGCCAACACAATGACTTAGCTATATGCTTGGCGGTCCCCGAGTATCTCAGGATCGGCAGCTGGGGGAACAGCATACCAATGACTCTTTTATCTGATGCTAATGGCAGCTGTGACTCATGGTTGCTTTGCACTATCTCTGTAGCAGCCGTGACACATGCAGTTCAGCTCTGCACCAAAAGCCATTGTCCGACCGTGTGCGAATGCATGGAACACTATCAAATAAACTCTGTATGCAGACGAGACGAACCATCTATAACGCAAATCCTTGTTGCGGGGCAAATCCGACTTATCACTTGAACACATTCAGGCACATTATGGTTCTCTCGAAGCATAGACGATAGTGAACATGTTCATGCACTCTAAGCAAGCGATCTGGATTCTCGTTTAGCAGACTTATTGATTCAAGACAAGCTAGGTGAGTTCGTTCATTAACATGCAAGGCAGGTTCTATCATTCTCTTAAGAAAACATTGCAAGCAAAACTCAGGTTATTATTAAGGCGTGCAAGAATCAGAGAACGAAGTTCTGCCCACTCACCTTGATATATAACGCCGGCGCGGAGCGGGGCGTTACATATGTCCATCTTGGCCAACCAGCTTCCCTATTCCCACAAGTGCGACTCATGAACATCTGGCTCCTGTTTCTTTTAAGTTGAATTCTCGACCAACTCTCAAAAGACTATATATATATATATATATATATATATATATATATATATATATATATATATATATATATATATATATATATATAGGGTTGGGATCATGATCCATCCCCTTTTTTGTCCATCCCAAACATCCCCCATGTTAACACCGTTGGATGGGCTTTAAGTCATCTAATCTTAACCGTTGAATCAACGGTTAAGATTAGATGACTTAAAGCCCATCCAATGGTGTGAATATGGAGGATGCTTGGGGTGGAAAAAAAAGGATGGATTTGATCCCTTCCCATATATATATATATATATATATATATATATATATATATATATATATATATATATATATATATATATATAATTTTAAAATATATATTAGTTTGGTCCTCCAATATACAAAGAATAAGTTGTTCTAGTTGTAGCGCTTTGGGCTTTCAAATGAGAGACACAAGTTAAAATCTCATATCTCCTAAATGTTTTATATATTTAAAAAAAAATTATGTATAATTTTTACTTCCTCTTTTGTAACACTTTGAAAATATTGATTTTTTTTTGCTCATTTTTATTTGAGTTTGAGTTTTTTTTTTTCCTATTTATATTCAATTAACATGATAACTTTAAAGATTTATATATGTAGTAGCTCGATCCCTTCCAGGATTTAAAAAAAAAATTATGTACAATTTTTGCTTCATCTTTTGTAACACTTTGAAAATCTAAAAAAAAAAATTTGCTCATTTTTGTTTGAGTTTTAGTATCTTTTGCTATTTATGTTCAATTAACATGATAATTTTAAACACTTTTATATACAGTAGCACCGTCCACTCCAGGATTTTAATCCTAGTTCTGTCCGTGGCAGTATATTTTGTCACGTATCAGACACAACTCAGACACTTTAAAGTAAGGTACGACACGAATTATGCTCTTTTTCTTGGCTAGCCATTGCAAGAAAAGCTGTGGATGAAGCAATTGATGCATCTGATATGACTTTGCCGGATAAACTTGGCAAAGGGTGTCCATCTGTCAATGATCAAAAGGAAAACATCCTTCAGGAATGTTGAGATATGGCTTTCTTGTAATGAAGGGTGTCCTCTATTCTGATCACTTTATTCTTTTGCTGAAAGAATAAAGAATAACTACTACATCTTCTTATTTGAGTAAAGATGACTTGATTCTAAAGTTGTCTTTAGTATCTTCTATGAGCATTTCTTGTTATTGTTTCTTTCTTTGAGGAGAAAATTCTATGTTCTTTGATTGTATTTTGGCTGTAAAGACCTACTCCTTTAATGGCCAACAAAGCAAGATGGCTTATGGAAACTTATTCAAGATAATATTACAGAATATATTATAGGTATGAAGAATAGGTAACTGTGAACTCTTTATATGAAGATTGCAGGTTCCATCACGTAACATGGGCACCTCTAGTGTATGAACTTCCGATGTAACTTAAAATCTTGAAGAACATGATTCTTGGATTCTAAATAAACTCCAAAGTTCTTCAATAGTTATATATTTGGCTTGACCAAGATATCCAACAACAAGGTTGCCTATAAATCAAGGTTCGCACACTCGCAGTATCGGTATCGAAATGGGTATCAGACCCTTCCTAGTATCGAGAACATCGATATCGACATTATCGACGGATTCGGATCGAAAATATCAAAAAAAATTTACCAAAAGATAAATAATTATTATTAAATTATTAAAATTATAGAAACAATATTTTATATATTTAGATATAATTTTAAGTATTTTATGTGTTGTTTCTTAGTAGTTTTGAAATTAAATGAAATAATAGTCATACTTGCCGAATTGCGAAAGTTTTTTAATATGCTTTTACAATCTTATTATATTTTTACACTCTTTACATTGGTCTAATTTGTTCAATTTTTTGCTGAATTGATTGAAAAAGAGATCCTTGATATCGATATCGGTTGGTACGTGATCAGGACATGCCAAACTGTATGCCATCTCAGATCTGTATCGGCCGATATTGCAAACTGTGCTTTAGATAAGATCACTTGCAGAAATTCAAAAAAAATCCACCTTCGTTAAGCTTCTTTACCTTCGTGTACAGAAACAATACCTTGTTCCTGAGTTTCCAAATACCTTATAATGTAGTTTTTTTTTTTTTTCAAAGATTGTCCAGAAAAGATGTTCCTTCCAAGTGATTCTATCATCTGTCTACATACGGGCACTCCAAAATCATTGCCATGTCAATGTTGGACACGTATCGGACATGAAAATGACAACATAGGATACACCAGCCACTTTGTCCTGCCTGATGTGTCAGGTTGTATTTTGTCAATGACAACATAGGATACTTCTCCAGAGGACCGTATCCGTATCATCTATCACGTATCTAATACCACACTTCCTCGACACTAAAGTCAGATGTGGCTCGTCTAGACTCCGAACGGACACAAAAAATGAGTTATGACAGTTCAGTTCAGTTCAGTTCAGCTGTGTCTACTCCTCAATAAGCAGGCAGTACAACATGATGAAGCATTCACCAGTAATCTGAGCAAGAACATGAACCATCTCTGAAGTGATGAAATCTAGTCCGGTCCCTCACGATGATTTCGACGCGGTACACACTGGAGATCAGTTTAGTCACGGTGTGGCAATCTCTGCACACTCTCAGATTCTTCAATATTCGTAGCGTCGTCGTGGTCGTCCCCTTCGTCAAGCTCAGGAGCCCCAAGGCGATCGCGAGCCTCTCGCTGTGCAGTCGAAGAGAGTCCGACTTCACTCCGTCGAGCTCGGCCACCAGGTGAGCCTGTGACGAGTCCGGCTTATATCCAACCAACGCAAGTCTGCGCTCAATTTCGTTCAATTTCTCGTAGATCTCTGCCGACCGAGGATGCGTCGTGTCGCCTGCCACGAATTCGTGAACTATCCCGTCGATCTCGACCGAGCTGCAGCCGGGCTCTTTCCTGATCCCGTTGCCGCTCATCAGCCCTCTTATCAGCCCCACGTCGTTCCACCGGTTCGCGGAGGCGTAGATATTCGAGAGGAGCACGTACGCGCCGCTCGTGGCGACCTCCTCCGACTCGAGGGCCAGTTTAGCCACCGATTCCCCGAGCCGGACACCGGCATCGCACTTGCAGCAGGCGTCGAGAATGCTCCTCCAAATCACCGCGTCCGGCTTGCAACGCATGCCGGTCACGAGGCCGAGGGCCTCGTCGATCAGCCCGGCACGGGCCAACAGGTCGACCATGCAGCCGTAGTGCTCCAACCGCGGCTCGATCCCGAAGTCGTTCGCCATCGCGCGGAAATACCTCCGGCCGTCGGCCACGAGTCCGCCGTGCTTGCACGCGCTCAGGACGCCCACGAACGTGATCGAGTTAGGCTCCAATTGCTCGTCGTCGGACCGCATGCGAGCGAACACGTCCAGCGCCTCCTCCGCGCAGCCGTTCATGGAGCAGCCGAGGAGCATGGCGTTGTACGAGGCGACGTCCTTTGCGGGCATGCGGAGGAAGACCTGACGGGCCATCGAGATGGCGCCGCACTTGGAGTAGAGGTCGACGAGGGAGTTGTTGATGAGTACGTCGTCGACGACGTCAATGCTGCAGTGTCTCAGCATGTAGGCATGAGCCCACATGCCGAGCGATAGCGAGCCGAGCCCCGCGCACGCGCAGAGCAGGCTCTGGAGGGAGTAGGCGTCGGGGCGGCCCGAGCCCGAGCCGGTTGCGAGCATCATGTCCCTGAATAGGCGGAGCGCGGCCTCGTACTCTCCGTTGACGCAGTGCGCGTCGACGATGGCGTTCCAGGAGACGGGGGTGCGGAGCTGCATGCGGAGGAAGATGTGGCGGGCGTGGGTGAGGCGGGCGCAGGAGGAGTAGAAGTGGATGAGGCTGTTGGAGACGTAGGTGTCGGAGGAGAAGCCGAGCTTGAGGATGTGGGCGTGGAGTTGCGCTCCTTCGGGGAGGGCGAAGGCGCGGGAGCAGGGCTTGAGGAGGAAAGGGAAGGTGTGGGAGTCCGGGGAGACGTCGGCGAGGAGCATGCGGAGGTAGAAGTGAAGGGAGAGGGAGAGGGAGGTGGTGGCGGCACGGCGGATGAGGGTGTTGAAGCAGAAGGAGTTTGGGGGGAGTGAGGGGTGGAGGGGGTGGTTGAGGAGGAGGGAGGCGTAGGCGGGGGAGGAGTGGTGGATGAGACGGGAGTAGAGGAAGTGGAGTTGGTGCTGGTGTGTGGTGGTGTTGCAAGTGGTGAGGGATTTGAGAGCTCTTGCATGGATTTGTTTGATGTGGGGGAGGGTGTTGAATTGTTCTAGTAATTGGAGGAGAGAAGACGGTGATGGTGGTGGTGGTGGTGGTATTATGGTGGGGGAAGAGATGGACATCATGGTGGTCTAGGTAGCGAGGGAGGGAGAGAGTGGTTTGAATGAATGAGTGAATGAATGGATACAAGTTTTGAGGATGGGATTTTGGTGGATAGGATAACTTTTGGGGTGAGAGGATAACATATTATTGGAATTTGATCTTTCTCTTTTGAGTTTTGATGTATTAATTTTTTGTAAAATTTTATACAGTCCAAAAAGATAATTTTAAAGGCTGCTATTTTAAAAATATTTTATAATACTTAATAACGAAAATTCGGATTAGGGATGACAATTTTTTCCAAATCCAACGGGAATCTGAAATTTGTTTTTCTTCCGATATGGACGAATTTGGAGATTTAAAAATAGTGACCGATGGGGATGGAGATTAAAAAAATTATCATGTCAGGTTCGGGGTCAGATATGGATATAATATTCTCTATCATCCTACGAAACACTACGACCATCATGTCTATCGCCTCTTTTCTCAAACCACGCCTACACGTCGCCTCTTTCCCTAAATTCTACTTCCCAAATTTTCTAGCCTTGGATCTTGACATGACGATCTACATCTATCGACAATTGCTTTTCCTAAACCTATGCCAATATGCACACCCATACCCATAATCCCAATCCATACACAAAATCTCCACACTCAAAACTCTCTCCAATATGTGTGTCGCTCACTTTTTTGACTTCTCACTATTGTAACAAAATTATGTTTCATATTGTCGAGAATCTAGCTTTCCATTAGCATCAAAAACATTGTGTGAGATTGTCATTTTATTCAGGACAATCAAGCTTCGTGATGTCCAACTTCTTCTCAATTGGTCCTCACTGAAGCATTTCCTAGACAACTTTATCTCCACTTTCTCTCCAAGCTGGACTACTTGACATTTACACTTCAGCTTGCAGGAAAGTCTAATCTTTATTAGCTTATTGTTGGAATGAAACACGAAAATCGTTCCCCAAACCAGAGAGAATCGAGCAAAACGCACAAACCAAAAATACCAAACACAAATCGCAGACACAGAGATTTTTACGTGAAAAATTTAGATGAAAAAAATTACGGGACGATCGAAGTCCAACCCTGAAGAACCTCCAATAATGGAATAAAGAGAATACACCCTATACAAGCTCCTCCTGATCCAACACGGATCTCCACAACAGTTAGGAATAGAAAATAGATTACACCACGAAGATAGAAGACAATGAGAAATTATCCAACATTGATCTCCTCATCCAAAACGGCATCCAATCATTCTTTCTCCTTTCCAAAGTTGCAATGGCACTCTTGCCTCCTTTTTCTCTTATTGTTGCATATGTTAGGGTTAGAAAAAATCTAACTTATACTCCCCAATCCCGTAGCCAATCTGAACCGAAGGATACGATCCAACGGTATATAAAATACCTCAAAAATTTTGTTCAGCCCACCGACCGAACTCAGACCGAATTTGATCCGAGTCGGTGATTTGCGAGTAAACGAAATATCATCTATTTGGAGCTTCTGGAGCACCCAGACCGAGTTTGGCCCAAATTCAGCCTGGGAAATCGAGTTTGGCCCAAATTCAGCCTGGAAAATTGAGTTCGGTCCGAACTCGGTAGGTCTGTTTCCAGCAGCCCCAACTCCCCTGTTTGCTGCTTTCGAGCTTCTCTGACTTCTCAAATTGCCCTCGTCGCCTCCCCGAGCTTCTCTGACCCACTGACGGCGCTCGTCGCACTCCGGAGTATTCTTCACATAGGTTGGGAGCCCCATCCACTCTAACAAATCTCTCTCTTCACAACTATGTGGAGGGAGTCGTCATCCCGACGATCCGCCTACAGTACTCAAACTTTTTCCTTGGAAGAATCTTTGTGAACATGTATGCTCTGTTGTCATCTGTATAAACCTTTTCAAGCATCGCTTCCTTCTTATCAACCACATCCTGTATCCAATGATACCGAGTATCAATGTGCATGGACCGGCTATAAAATGTCTGGTCTTCACAAGATGAATTGTACTCTGGCTATCATAAAGCAAAGGATACAGCTCTTGCTTTAGCACTATTTCCTGCAACAACTTCTTTATCCACATCAACTCCTTGCAAGCCTCTGTCGTCGTAATGTACTATGCCTCTGTCGTCGATAAAGCAACACACTTCTGCAACCGCGACTGCCACGATACCGCTCCACTAGCGAACATCATCATATAGTCCGAAGTCGATCACCTTGTGTCTACATCTTCAGTCATATCAGCGTCGGTATACCCAACCAGCTTTGGCTCGTCACTACCAAAAGAAAGTCTACAATCGGTAGTGCCCTGAAGGTATCGTAGGATCCATTTGACTGTACTCCAATGTACCATTCTAGGATTGGAAAGATACCTCCTAACTGTGCTAACTGCGTGAGCGATGTCTGGCCTCGTACACACCATAACATACTGATACGATCCGCACCCGGATACTCGGGCACGAGTACGTGGTTACGCCCAGCCTACGTCGTAGAATCGGAGGTAGAACGCTGTCTGGATCATTTCTAACTATCTAACATCTCAACAATATAATATGGTACCTGTCAATCATCTCAACTCCAAACGGAGGAGCAATATGGTATCTCACAAGTATAACTAATCTCAATCACAAAATAAACTAAGACAGAATAATGCACGAATAGAATAGCGAAGGAAAGAATAAGATACAATCCACAATATAAAATAATAATACATCTATGAATCTCAACAAAAGAATAGTCTAATACAAAAATTACTACACATAAACTAAATCTCTTCAGTCACTGGTACTATGTCCTCCTGCTCCAGGGGAGTATCCTCTAAGGTCTCACCCAACTGAGTGTCACGACCCGATTTCGTAGAATCGTTGGGGCATCCCCCGAATCGTGATGTCGTGCGGGCCTGGTGTTGCGCCCGCACAAGGCTAAAGTATTTTGCATAACGAGCACATATTCAGAGTACGCAGATAAATTGAAACACAGATTTGAAATATGGAAAAGTTCTCTTTATTGATAATGAACATCTATTACAAACTCTTGAACGAGTCAGCTAATATGCCGAACGGCTTACAAAAGAGATGACTCAAAATGAGATAGCAGTCCTGTACATTATATCCCTTTACTAAACTTCAAAAGATATAGACCTCCAGGCTGGAGGACGGCTTTGCCACGGAGCTGCATTTGTGTATGAAGAGTTGCAAGCTCCTGACTTCAAAATGCTTCAAGGGGCGCGGTGAAGATGCGCTAACAGCTGGACTGGATCGGGAAGACGACTTCGGCTCCTCGCTCGGTTCGCCTTGGTGCGGAGAACCTGTTTCAACGAGTGTCAGCATGTCGAAACATACTGGTGAAGGCGAGCTAACCGAGCTATACCAATCAACACGTTGTTTTAATGAAGCATGCATATTTTGTGGGTTTCTATCTTGTGGTGCCCCGTTCCCCCTATTCGGGGAGCGCGGCAAAGAAATACTAGACGGTATCGTTCGATCGGGATAGATTGAATCAAGAACTCATCCTCGTTATGGATTTGTCTCTTCGGAATCGATTTCCATATTCAGTGGACCGCGCCCCCGGGATCGACTTAGCGGCAGAGTCAGGAGGGACCTCTCCGCTGCATCTTTTGTTGTCTAGTTTTCGCTGTCGCTTGTTGCTTTCGTGCCTTGAGTTGGTTTTCGGATTTGCTTGGGTTTTCTTGAACGGTTTCGATGGATTTCATTGCTTTCGTTCGTAGGACTGCACTTCAATTCCGATAACGAAAAGAGAGGAAGAAGTACTGATCAGCTGTTCGTGGCAATGCAGGTGATCCAGCAGTAGGCGTCGCTCGAGCGGACTCCTAAAGAACTTCTTTCCTTCTTCCTTCCAACTACTAAAGTGAGTGGCTACCATCCCGATTAGCTAGCCCTTCTTGCTAGTTCTTCACATCTGAATCTTGTATTCGTGCTTGCCCCGATCAAACGATACCAAGTAAATAACTAAAAGAGATCAAGATAATAAGGGAATAGACTTGGATCAACATGCTTGTCAATGAAACTTGTGAACGGTTACTTACTTACATGCTTGCTCGTTTGAATTGTTCATCATATGCATAATTACAAGTTAGAATACATATTTTTTCTTAAATTTGTGCTATGTATAGAACTCTTCTTGAATGCCATAAACTGAACAGGAAGGTTATGCAAAAGTAAATCTTGCCCTGTACTGCCCTGCTCCTGATATGCCCTAATTTGCCTCGATTGCTAACTTAGTGTACTGCGTTGATCACGGACAACTTGTGCACAAGGTCTTAGTTCCTGCGGACGGTCGCTGGGGCACCGGCACAGATCCGATCCGGACGGAACTCATGATAATCGCCTGCTATAGGACGGAATGCCTTGGGACGTCCTGATCTATGCGTCGCACGGCACTCCGTACCGAGACTAGCCCGTCCATTATGACAACGTGCCAGTGATCCCCTTGTATATTTAAACCTGTTGCTACTAACTTGTGTCTTCTTGGCAGGGAAGGCAAGGTAAGTATTATGCAGGTGGTTCAGACGGGCAGGTAAATGTCACCGAACGGTGGCGGGTTATTTCAATGATTTTAATATCTAATTCTTGTTGTAAAATGAAATAAGGCAAGATAGAAACCCACAATAAATATGCATGCTTCATTAAAACAATGTGTTGATTGGTATAGTTGGGTTAGCTTGCCTTCACCAGTACGTTTCGATGTACTGGCCCTCGTTGAAACAGGTTCCCCGCGCTAGGAGAACCAAGCGAGGAGCAGGAGACAAACCCCCAATCCAGTCCAGTTGTAGGCACGCCTTGACCGTGCCACCTTTTGAAGCATTTTGAAGATAGAAGCTAGCAGCCAAGCAATCATACAGCTTTGTGGCAAAGCTGTCGTTCCGACTGGAGGTCTTATATTTTGAGTTTTAGTAAATGATGTAATGTACAGGACCGCTATCTCATTTTGTGTCAACACTTTTGTAAGCCATAGAGGCAATCCTTATGACTTAGTTCAAGGAGTTTGTAATAGATGTTCATATTATCAATAAAAAAGAGAACTTTTCCATGTTTCAAATCTGTGTTCAATTAATCTGCGTACTCTGAATATGTGCTCGCTATGCGAAAATAAAATACTTAGCCTTGTGCGGTGCGCAACCTAGGCCCGCACGGCTGTCACGCCCCAGTCCCAAAATAACGAGGGACTGGACGCGCGATAATGGCCAGCAGCACACACCGATGGACAAACCCAATTTAATGGATCCATCGGGGTGTACTTAAGCTGTATTATAATAGTCAGGGTTTACTAATCTCATCCATAGAACATCATGAACTAAAACAAAACTGAATTAAATACTGAAAGTAAAGTTACTGACGAATATCCAGCAAGAAATAATACTAAGTCGGGTGGAGACAAATCCACTACCGACAAACAAGAAAATAAAGACAAGAAAGAGATACCAAAACATGCTAGACAGTAACTAAGAAGCAGGGCCATCAACTGCAATCAAAACTCTCGTCTGGTGTCGGTCCGTAAGCTGCGGTACTCCTTGTCTGCTAAATCTGGAGAACAAAACCAGGTCCTCAGGGGACATAGCAAGATACAAAAGAATACGAGCCAAAATACAGTAAATGACATGCAAGATAGAGAAAAAAGTAAACACAAGCAAATAAGTCACGAGAAATCACTATATCTAAGACTGTGGCATGCCAGTGATGCTATCAAACATGACTACAAGCAATCGGGGTAACCACATCTCAATGGGAGATCACGATCCTATAGAAAGCAGTCCAACGGGGACTCACAGTCTATAGTATGGCTCTTTCGCAGCCCAACGGGAGCTCACGAAAGAGGTAGTCAAATGAACAATTCTCTATTGCAGTACAATGGGTACTCACAATCGAGATTGCTCAAGTGTAGTTAATGTCCAATAACAACCATCTAGGAACTAAGAAATCAGTCAAGCCAACTCCAGGAATGCAGAGTACATATAAACCATCACAATATATCTATGGAACAAGTAGTGATCCAAGAAAAGAGCAAATAATGTACATGCACGCAAAACGAGGAAATAAAACTAGAGCAGCAGGAATAAATCATCAAGCATCAAGAACTATATATGACAAGACAGTATCAACTGAAAAACATGCAAACATTGTACAAATAACTTGCACAACAATAAAAAGTAAACCAGGAGATAAGTAGCAAAACTGCAGGATTTGGCAAGGTTACTTGCCTGGGTTTTGTCTCCAATTGTAGCTCTGACTTCAGCGGGGATTGCAAGAAGTACTCCGGTTGCTGAAAGAGACATCACCATCAGATCCAGAAAATATCAATCAGTTAGAAATGCCTGTCCTTGATTCCAATTTGGAGACAAGGGCAAAAACGTCATTTTTGGGTCAAGGCGGGGTCCAAATGTGGTCCGCTTTGCACCGAAAAATGCGTCACGACCAAAGGTCTCAAAAACAGTCCAACTTAGTGTCAACAGGTCAGGAACGATGATACGAACCCAACGGAACATCCAGAATTGGATTCCGATGAGCCGTTCTCAAAATCGCCCGTCGGGTGGAGCCTGTGGGCCCACGACACGCGATTTTGTCAACGTTCTCAGAATCGAACCAAACTTGGCTCACAGGACCAGCGTATTGCTACGAGTCCGATGGCGTAAGTTTCGTCTCGATCCAACGTGTGTACACTAAGTTACAGCAAGATCCAAAAAAGTCGGATACGGGACGATGTCCGCGGATACGCATTGATTGCGGTGTGCACGCACATCCGAATCAGCTTCTGCGAAATCCCACACGTCCGTATCAACGACGCGCACGTATCTGTGAAGACCGCACGCGACCAAGTCGTTCCGTTTGGCGGGGCGTACTCGATTCCGGGGTGAAACAGGGCATTGGTTTTCCTGTTTTTGGGTCGCGGTGTGCGATCACCACAGGACGCGATGCCCCGAGCGGGTTACACGGGCACCGAGGGGGTCATGCAGGCTACGCGATACAACTTACAGAATCGAAATCAGAGCTATGAGCAAGAAGATACACGTACCTGAACAGGGCCCTCGGAAACCGGGTTTTACTGTGTCCGACCCGTGTCCGACACGTGTCGGATACAATGAATCAGGGTTAGGGTTCAGGGGAATTGGTGGCCGAGCTCCGACGGGACGGCGGCTGGGCGGCCGGGGGCAGCACGGTGAGGTGGCGGCGCGCAGGAGGACGCGGCGGAGGCGCTGGCGGCTCGACGGCGGGCTGGGCAGGGTGGCAGCGGCGTTGCGGGTTGCTGCTGCTGCCGGTGTGGTTGCCGGAGACGAAGAGGAGGGGAGGAAGAAGGGGGCTGCAGCGGTGGAGGCGTCGGGCGGTCGTCGTCGGCGGAGCTAGTGTCACGCCCCGAGGCGTCCCCCGAGTCGTGACCGCCGTGCGGGCCTGGAGTTGCGCCCGCACAAGGCTTTTTAATGATTTGCATAACAAGCACATACTCAGAGTACGCAGATAAATTGAAACACAGATTTGAAACATAGAAAAGTTCTCTTTATTGATAATGAACATCTATTACAAACTCTTGAACGAGTTAGCTAATATGCCGAACGGCTTACAAAAGGGTTGACTCAAAATGAGATAGCAGTCCTGTACATTACATCCTTTTATAAACTCAAACGATAAAGACCTCCGGGCTGGAGGATCGCCTTGCCACGGAGCTGCATTTGTGTATGAAGAGTTGCAGGCTCCTGACTCCAAAATGCTTCGGGGGCGCGGTGAAGATGCGCCAACAGTTGGACTGGATCGGGAAGACGACTTCGGCTCCTCGCTCGGTTCGCCTTAGTGCGGAGAACCTGTTTCAACGAGGGTCAGCATATCGAAACATGCTGGTGAAGGCGAGCTAGCCTGACTATACCAATCAACACGTTGTTTAGTGAAGCATGCATATTTGGTTGGTTTCTATCTTGCCTTAGTTCATTTACAGTTAAGCAGCATATTGAATTTACTGAAATGAACGTGCCACCGTTCGGTGGATTTTACCTGACCGTCTGAATTACCTGCACAATACTTACCTTGCCTTCCCTGCCACAGAGACACAAGTTAGTATGCAACAGGTTTAAATATACACGATGATCACTGGCGTGGTGCCATAACGGACATAGTCAAGGACAGGGATAGCATGCAACCAGAACACGACAAGCACACGATGCGTTGCAAGTTATCCCCTCCAGCACACGATGACTACACACGAGTTCCGCCCGGACCGGAACGGTGCCAGTGCCCCAGCGACCGTCCGCAGAACTTACCCTTGTGCACAAGTTGTCCATGATCGAACAATACGTTACTTAAACAATCAGTTACGCCTTCGAGGCAACACGAGCAAGTTTACGCCTTCGAGGCAACACGAGTGAGTTTAAGCCTTCGAGGCAACACGAGCATGAAATATGTATTTGCACAAGACAAGCAACAGTTTATGATTATTTCCAAGCGAACAAGCATGAATTTAAGTATTCGTTCGTGACAAGCATATAACCAAGTCTATTCTCTTTTATCTTGGTTTCTTTTATTATTACTTGGTATCGTTTGATCGGGGCGAAGGAGTGAGGCTGGAAGCAGTGCTAGCTAATCGGGTTGGTAGCCACTCACCTAGATTTTGGAAAGAAGGAGGAGGCGCTTCACGACTCCGTTCGCAAGCCGCCTACTGCTCGTTCACCTGCACACGAACAGCTCGATTAATACTTCTTCCTCTCTTTCCAATCTCGGAATAGAAGTGCAGTTCAATGAACGAAAACAATGAAAACCATCGAAACCGTTCAAGGAAAACAAGCAAATCCCAAAACCAACTCAAAGCACGAAAGCAACAAGCGACATCGAAAACTGAGGCAATAAAAGATAGCAGCGGAGAGGTCCCTCCTGACTCTGCCGCTAAGACGATCCTTGGGGCGCAGTCCACTGAATATGGGAATCGATTCCGAAGAAACAAATCCATAACGAGGACGAGTTCTTAATTCAATCTATCCCGATCGAACGATACCGTCTTGTGTTTCTTAGCCGCGCTCTCCGCACCGGGAGAACGGGGCGCTACAGCTAGGAGCTGCGGGCGGTGGAGGCGAGGCGGAGATCAGACTGCCGGAGAAGACGCCGGAGGGGAAGAAGAGGGGGAGGCGGCCAGGGCTTATATAGCAGCCGAGGGAGAGGGAGAGGCGGACAGCCGTCGGCGGTTACGAGGGAAGAGGAAGGAAGGCGGTCGGCGGTTACGAGGGAGGCCAAGCGGCGGCGTTACACGGCGGAGGGGAGGAGAACAGACGCCGGAACGGTCGGGGAAGAGGAGAAGTCTTGGCGGGTCGGATCGGGTGCTTAGCGGGTCGGGTCTGACCCGGATCCGACCCGCTAAGGGGGTTGGGCCGGTTCGGGCAGACCGGACGGTCCGGTTCGGTTCAGAAATATGGTTTGGTTTAAGAATAAACCCGGTTCACTATGGTTTATTTAATTAATTAGTTTTTAGGGCTCTAAAATTGATTCCGGGGTCCGATAAATTCCCGAAAAATTACCATATGTCTGGTTTTCTATTTTACACCATAAAATATTATTTTCATAATATTTTAATATTATTTAGTAACATAAAAAAATCCTTTAAAAATTAAAATACCTGATTTAAATTACAAAAAATTCCAAGAAAATTCCAGAAAATTCAGAAAAATCCCAATTTATCAAATTTTGAAAATCAGGGGATTACAACGGTGGTCACGCCCGGGGGACGACTATCGATTTCACGGAATCGGGGCGTGACATAACTTGCCTTAGTTTATTTACAAGTAAGCAGCATATAGAATTTACTGAAATGAACGTGCCACCGTTCGGTGGATTTTACCTGCCCGTCTGAATTACCTGCACAATACTTACCATGCCTTCCCTGCCACGAAGACACAAGTTAGTTTGCAATATGTTTAAATATACAGTGGATCACTGGCTAGAATGTCATAATGGACGATTTAGTCTTGAATGAGGATGGAATGCAGCAAAGATGCAGTAGTGGCTACAAACCATCCCGTTCAGATGCAGTAGACTACAGTGAGTTCCGTCCGGATCGGATCGGTGCCAGTGCCCCAGCGACCGTCCGCAGGAACCAGTGACCTTGTGCACAAGTTGTCCGTGATCGAATCTGTAACGCCCGCAACCGCTCGGAGCGTTACGCTGAGTCGGATTGATTCAAACAAATGTTGGTTATATTTGATTTGTTAGATTTTGGGAATAAGTATTGATTGAGTTGTTTCATGTGCAGATGGCTAGCGGGTTCATTGGAAACCAGGTGTTCGTTCGGAGCAGTACTGAGATAGCTGGATTGGAATGATAATGCCACCTTCCTTAGTCCGATCGGTCGGATGATTTGTAGAGCACGGCCTGCTCGCACGGTCATACCAGTTGAGTAGATCATGCTTGCATCGGACCACGGGTTCAAGGGATTGGCCGTATCGGCAGGACATGATGCTTAACGGGATCAACATTGTGAGTGGGCTCTTTCCCTTCTCCTCTACTCCTTCATGCCTAATAATATAGAAAACACGTAAAGGCTTGAACACTTGGACTGAAATATTGGAAATTACTACACTGAGGCGTGCATAGAGTGGACGTCGTTTGCTTGGTAGGATTGTGGCTTGAATTGGTTTGCGCGTATGGATAGTTGGAGCTAGAGTTGGAATATTGCATTTGAGGCAGTTGGAATGAGTCATTGATGCATTGGGAATATCGAGAATCTGGGCGAGCGAGCGTGCATCCGTGTAGGAGTATCACTTGGTCGCTTTGTCTTGCAAAGCGAGCAGTTGTGGTTCGAAACCGAACAACTGCAGGGTGTTGTGCCGCTTGATGGGGCATTGTGCCACGAATGGGGCATTGTGTCACTGAAACGACATTGTGCCATGGGTTAGCTTTGAGCATGGGTGTTGCACCATTGGAAACACTGTGTTGAGAAGAGACATTGTGCCTATGGAAATAACTTGGGACTTGGTGCCTTGGGCTATATGTTGGAAGAATGGTTATGGATTCTTTGGTTGGATGTTTTGGTTGGATATTCGGTTGAACGAGTCTAGGATCGCTTGGTGGGGCGAGAATGTTTGATCCTCTCGTCATACCTACTTGGTGTCTGCATGTCACGGACAACCTGTATTGCACAGGGTTTGGTCTCCTCGAATTGGAAGTCTCCGGGGCACCGGGACCGTTCGGCCATGGAGGAGACAGCTGGGTAACGTGCCTTGGGCACGGTGCCAGCGGTTGGAATCGATCCAGGTGGGTTAGCTACTTAGCGCTGTTTCGAGGAGAACCACATATGATCAGTCTGATCATACGTCCTTTATGGCTTGGCCAGTGACTTCATATAGTATAAGTGATGGCTTGCTTTTCTTTTGTTGGTTTGGCTTTCGTGCAGGCGCGGCCACCTTGCCTCGGCAAGAGTGTGCACTGTGAGATTTGGATTGTAAATGTTGGTTGAGGATGGATATTGAGGCTTGGGAATGGTTCGATATGTTATCGTGTTGCTTGGACTTGAGCAGGACGGTTGCATGCTAGTTTACTTCGGGTTGCTATATATATTTGCTTGTCGATTGGTTTGAGTTGAATGCTTGCATGCTTAAACTGCTTTACAGCTTTCCTTAACATGGCATCCATATGCCATGAAATGAATCTAGGATTCAAACTAGAAAGATCACCATTTAACTGTTTGCATTCACTATTTTACTTAGTGTCGGCTTAGGCGAGTGGGTTACCCCGCTCACCAGTACGGTTGTGTACTGACCCACGTTTGTGGGCATTATTTCAGGTACACAGGCGTATTGGCGCTGCTTGGATATACGAGGCATGATGTATGAACTGTAAGTACCTTTGTTGGCTAGAGAAAAGAGCAAGAGCATTTCATCGTCTCCGTGGCATCGCCTTTGTGGCATTGCCTTCGGGGCATTTTATTTGGACCCTATCGTGAGCTTCGCTGCGTATTACTCTGATTGTGTGCTTGGTACACAATACTTGACTTCCGCTGCAACTTGGTTGTTTCAATGATAACATTTGGTGTTTGACAACATCGCCTTGTACGAGCGCAACTCCAGGCTCGTACGGCATCACGTCCCGATGAGAACGATTGTCCTGCGGGAGAGCTGCAGCGTGGTGATTCACGTTCAGCGGGGACTATCGAGCTTGCGGGAGATTGGGGCGTGACAGAATCGGTATTGTTTTATTAAGTTAACAGTTCATGCAGTTGAGGCAATGCCAGTTCAGGACAAGCAGTATTATGATTCAGTTGCATAGCCTCTCGATTCAGTATATTTCATAGCACAATTTTAAAGAAGAACAAACATTCTAACTTGTATTTATGCAAATGATAAATGTCCCAAACGAACAAGCATGCAGGTAAGTAACCGTTCCCAAGTTTGATTGACAAGCAGTATTATCCAAGTCTATTCTCTTTTATCTTGGTTTCTTTTATTATTACTTGGTATCGTTTGATCGGGGCAACAAGAATGCAAGAGTTTTTGTGTGAAGACTTGGAAGCAGGGCTAGCTAATCGGGATGGTAGCCACTCACTTGGATTATTGGAAGGGAGAAGGAAAGAGGCGCTTCACGACTCCGCTCGTAAGCCTCCTACTGCTCGTTCACCTGCACACGAACAGCTCGATTAATACTTCTTCCTCTCTTTCCAATCTCGGAATTGAAGTGCAGTTCAATGAACGAAAACAATGAAAACCATCGAAACCGTTCAAGGAAAACAAGCAAATCCCAAAACCAACTCAAAGCACGAAAGCAACAAGCGACATCGAAAACCGAGGCAATAAAAGATAGCAGCGGAGAGGTCCCTCCTGACTCTGCCGCTAAGCCGATCCTTGGGGCGCGGTCCCCTGAATATGGGAATCGATTTCGAAGAAACAAATCCATAACGAGGACGAGTTCTTAATTCAATCTATCCCGATCGAACGATACCGTCTTGTGTTTCTTAGCCGCGCTCTTCGCACCGGAAGAACGGGGCGCTACACTGAGGGCCGTAATATGTGGGACATAGCTCCTCTAGCCAATCATATGAAAAATATATCCAGTCAGGATTGGAGCGAAGTACATACCTCTGAAAGCAGTTTCAAATATATAATCGAGCATATATAACAAGCAATAGAAAAAGGATGCAAGATGCACAAGTAGAAAGAATATACAATACATGGTGAACAAGCAATAAGCACAAATAAGAACTTCTTGCCACAATGCCACCAGCCAAGAGTTGTCATCGAAGACGAGGTTCATAACAACCTCATCACCTACAATGATCACGTCGCCTCCATGTGTCGAGGCCGTCGTTGTAATGTTCTCATTTTGCTTTTCCTTGTCGTCCTTCTTCTCTCTTTTTCAAGAGAAACATTTTTTGCTTGACGTGGCCCTTCTTGCCACATTGGTAACACTCCGAGTCCTCGTACCGACCCTTGGACCTTCTCCTATTTTTGTCTATGCCACCGCTTGGCCTCCTACTTTTACCCCTTTTGCGGCTTTCTAAAACAAGCGCCTCTGAGTGGAATGTGGATGAAGTGCCCTGAGAACATCTCTGCATCTCTTCATTAAGTATCCCGCTCTTGGCAAACTCCAAACTGACCACGCCCTCCGAAGCAGAAGCGATCATAGACACTCGTACGGTCTTCCACGAGTCTGATAATGTACACATCAGCCATAGTCCCTGAACCTCGTGGTCGAACTTGACTCCCATCGAGGATAGCTGGTCAACCACGCCCTGGAACTCTCTCAAGTGATCCGTAATAGACGCCACGTCTTTGTACCACAAACCCATCATCATCCGGATCAGGAATAATTTATTTAACCCAGTCTTTTTTGCATACAAATATTCCAGCTTATCCTACAGTGTCTTCGCGTGCTCAATACTGGCAACGTGGTTGTACACGTTCTCGTCAACGAACTGCCTGATGTACCCACACACATGTAATGCTCTAAACTTCAGTCCTCTTCGGATTTGTCACTGGACCTCTCGGAAGTAAATACTGGCAGATGCAGCTTGTTAAAAAATAGCAGATCCTTCATCTTGTTCCTCCAGTAATGATAGTTGGTACCGTTTAGGTTTACCATGCGCACCGGCTTCACGTCCAGCTCTACTTTCTGGTTTGCTTGTCAATTCCTGACACCCTTCTGAAAATTTCAAAATCTGGCTCTGATACCACACTATTGGAAAAGAAGAGCGAAAACCTTCCTCCAAATCAGAGAGTACCTGCGAGAGAACCGAGCAATACAACGCACAAACCAAATACCAAACCATAGAAAAATAATCTATGCAGACACAGAAAATTTTGACGTGAAAAACCCTTACAGGAAAAACTACGGGACGATCGGAGTCCAACCCTGAAGAACCTCCACTAATGGAATAAAGAGAGTACATCCTCTAGAAGCTCCTCCCGATCCAACATGAATCACCACAACAATTAGGAATAGAAAATAGATCACACCACGAAGATAGAAGACAATGAAAAATTATCCAAAATGATCTCCTCCTCCAAAACGGCCTTTAATCCTTCTTTCTTCTTCCCAAAGTTGCAATGGCACTCTTGCCTTCTTTTCTCCTCTTTCTTGAGATGATATGTTAGGGTTAGGGTTTAGGAAAACCTAATATATACCCCATAATCTTGTAACAAATCATGGACCATAGGATACGATCTAACGGTGTATAAAACACCTTTGAATTTTTGTCCAGCCCGCCGACCGAACTCGGACCGAATTCGGTCGAGTCGGTGATTTGAGAGTAAACGAAGACAACATCTTTCTGGAGCTTCTGGAGCACCCTGACCGAACTCGGACCGAGTTCGGTCCGAACTCTGTCTCCCCCTGTTCAGCAGCTGCTCCTCCTTCCTCCCGAGTTTCTTCGACCTCTCGAATGGCTCTCGTCGCTTCCCCGAACTTCTCTGACCACAGATGACGCTCGTCACACTCCGAAATATTCTCAACATAAGTTAAAAACTCCGTCCATTCCAACACTAAATAATATTTATCTATCTGTCCCTGCTGAGTAGCATCCTTCTAAATCTCCAAGTGGTAAATGATTGACTAAATGATCACTTTTAGATGTTTCTTGTCCATGAAAGTGAACTTGCTTACATTTCCTTTTGTTCTAGTTACTTTTAGTATATTTTGTTCTCAGTAATCTATAACTTTATTAGAGATTCAGTTTTGTATTCATATCGATTAACGAAGTATTGAAAACAACATAAACCATAGAACTTCATATACGCCGAGTAAGTCCATCGACTAACATCCTCAACTCACAAAGAGAAGACTCAATTCCATCCCTTGATGTAAACATCATATACTTGTCACACTCCATCGATCCTACATGTTCAAAGGCACTAGCTCTAGACTTTAGTTTTTCTATTAAATATACCAAAGAATCTGTCTGCGAATCTGGAATCACAAGTATTTTCTAATTGATGAAAATTATACATAACCGGAGGCGAATCTAAAAATATAACACTGTGGGGACTTGAATTTTTTATTCAATTGGGGAACTACAAAGTCAAAAAAAAAAAAAAAAAATGTTAAATACTTCTAATATGAATGGGCCCAACTTGAATCCAAGAATCTACTAGTTGCATTCTACTTTATTTATCTTAATTCAAGATACACCACATAGCTTTAATGTACGATATTTTTTTACTTTTGACAAAAATCGTTCCACATGACCAACATTTTTTTAACAAAAATATCGTTCTTCATTTTAATCCATTTTCTCATGCGTCTCTCCTCTCCCCCCTTCCGCTCCCCGCCGTGGCTGCTAGCAACTGCTGCCCGTCGTGCCCTCGCCGGCTGCAGGTGGACCCTCCTCTCTCCTCAACCCTTCTCTCTCTCCTCCTCCTCGATCACCGGTAGGATATGGACGGATGGGGAGGCTCGCGCTTCTCCGTCCCCCCCCCCCCAAAGGAATAGCTTCGTCGAGGCTGAGGATTGGAGGAGCGTGGAACAAGGTGCTAGAGCTGGACTTCGGGACCTTCACGGTCGGGATGCTCCGGGAGGAGTTCCACTGCCGCTCTGACGTCGGCTCGGGCCGGGGGATCAACATGATATGCGACGGGAAGCTTTTGAAGGACACTGATGGAGCCGAGATGTTGTCGTGACTGGGGATCAGGAGCAACGCCAAGGTGCTGGCCACCGCCGTCACGGCCGACCGCGGCCTGGCTTTCGGCTTGGAGGTCGCGGCTGAGGCCGAACGTTCCGGGAGACTCACCCGGCTCAGGTGAATTACTTGGTTTGTATTGGAAAGCCCCTTCTTTTATTGGTTTAGGTGATGGTGGTTGATAATGATGATGTTCAAGAATTGTTGATTTTGGAAAAAAAAAAAAAGCTTGATTATTTTAGGATTTTTTTATGGGTTTCATCGGTTAATCACGTCAGTTGTAATTAGTTTGAGAATTGCTGAATTTCTTTTTTTCTTTTATGGGTTGGGTGGTGGTTGTTCCAAAATTGTTGATTCTTTTTGTGACGCGCGTCTCTCCCTCCGGCCATATCTCGCCGAAGAGAGAGAGAGAGAGAGAGAGAGAGAGAGAGAGAGAGTCCACCTGCAGGCAACGAGGGGCGCAACGGACAGCAGTTGCTAGCAGCCGCGAGGAGAAGAGGACAGAGGGGAGTAGGAGAACACACGGTAAAATTGATTAGAAATAAGAAATGATATTTTCGTCAAAAAATATTGGTCAAATGGACTAACCGTAAATGTGGAACAATTTTCGTCAAAAGTGAAAAATATCGTACATTATGCTAAAGCAGTATGGTTCACCTTGATTTAGCATAAATAAAGTAGAGTACAACTAATTTTTTTTCTAAATTTAAACTATTTTACCAAATAGACTATTCTTTGATTGGTTGGAAGAAACAAAACTTAAAACCTAAAGAATATCCATAATTTTTTTATATTTTTCAAACTCAATTTTCCCAGTTCCCTTCCCTAAAAGTTTAGAGAAGGGATGGAACTTAAGAGAGAGGGGGGGGCAAGAATTTTAAGAACTTACAATATGATCCACCACATAGTTTCTTAGGTTCCTTGGTTTCTTCCAAGTTCCACAAATTCAAACCAACACAAATTTTCAATCCGATTATTTATATCTATATATTTTTATTTTGTTGTATGAAAATATAGACATCTATTTAAAATATATTTTTGTGGGTTATCATTCTATCTTTTTTGTTTTGTATTGTAGACTTCTATTAAGTATTTGTATATTTTTTGTTGGATTGTATTGTACCATTTTCTCTATGTTTTTTCTTTTTTTTTTTGTGTGTATTTTTTGGGAATAAAAATAATTTTTTAATGTTAATAATGTGTAGAAATTTTTTTTAACGGTTCCGGATACGATGAAACGAAAAAAATTCGATCCGAAAGTGTGAACGGAATACTGCCAGCAGCAAACGCCATCGAGAGCGAGAAAGCCGGCAACAGCCGCGAACATTTATTATTGTGAGCCAACAGCAGTAGCTTAGGGACAAGCTAGCAGGAGACAAAAGAGGAGGCCCAGACCAAGCCCCCCCTGTCACAAAAGTCTAGCAAGGGACAAAGCCCACACGACCCACCCTGCCTCTTCTGTCACTAGACCGTGGGCCCACATAAACAAAGAAAGAAGGAAAAATTGAGAGGACGGAAAAAATCCCATCTTGGGATTCCCGCCTCCTCCCTTCCCTTTCTTTAAAATAGCAACGAAAACCAAAAGAAAAAAAATTAAAACAAATTTTTTTAAGCCGTTTTCTTTCTTCTCTCTCACACCTAGGGTTTCATCTAGCTGCCGATTTTTTTCCAAAATGTCGCCGGTGATTCGTAGCGGCGGCGGCGGTGATGGCCATGGCTGCTGCTCCGGAGGGAGGAGGAGGAAGAGGAGGTCAGTAGTGGGCTTTGGTACCGAGAGAAAAGGAATCATTTTAATTTTTTTATTCTATGGGTTCTTCTATTGTTTATACGATGATGTTGAGTTAGATTCTGATTCTGTTGTTTGTTAGTAGTAGTAGTATATATACTATTCTTGTTTGATTCTTGTCGCGATTGATTGGAACAAGAATAATATTATTCTTTATTTGAAATGTACTCGAAAGCTCAGAAATATTTATGGAGTTTTAGCCATGGGGAAATTGGAAGATTCTTTCTCCGAAAGATAGGGGGGATCGGAGGAGAAGAGGAAAGTCCAACATTAGAAGAAAAATCAAAGAAGAAGAAAGGAGTGATTATCAAGGTTTGGGATTGGTTATCATGGTTGCTTCTGCTTATCTTTTTCGAAAAGCTATTTGGTAACAACAACTTATCGGAAAAATTAGAAAAGCTACTTCATTTTTTGGGCAGGGTAACCAAACAGGTTTGGGGACTGCCTTTCATACAGAAGCATTCATGATGAGCAGTAGAATCTTTTAGGACTAGAGGTAGTCTGGAACAAACTTGGATTGAGGTTTTAAAAATGGATACGTTTTTTGTTAGTGTTATAAAAGACATGACCCTTAACATAACTGAATTGAAGAAAAGATTCAAACAACCAACCACAACAATATGGGATAAAGGCTTTGTTGTTGTTGTTGTTGTTGTTGTTGTAGTCATGATAAAGAATACCAAACCCAGCCCAAGTCTTGGTTAGTTATTTGATTTAGGTGGAGTATTGCATCCATTGCTCGATATTGTCTGCTAGATTCTTAGCTATCCGCCGTGGCAACCCCTAATTGCTATGTGGACACTATATTTTATCAGGAAGCTTGTTTATAGCAAAGTTATGTAACAGAACGAAACCTTAATCTTTAGAGTTGGTTTGATATTGTTGTGCTTTTGCGAAAGCAGTTTATGAAAGCAACTTAAAAAAGCAGACTCCTAATTTCATGAGCTGCCCAAAAAGTGAACTAGCTTATCGAAAAAGCTGGTGTTAAGTGTGTTACCAAACAACATTTGGTGATACTATTTTAAAAAAGAAAAAGAAAAGCAAAAGCTACCCAGATAAGCTGAACCAGACCTGCTGTGTATTTTTTCTTTTAAAGCAACATCCAAAGCTGTTTGGTAACATCAACTTTTACAATTTTAATTTTAATTTTATTAAGCTAGTTCATTTCAGGGTTTGCTTTTTGAAAAGCGGAAGCAATACCTAATCAAGCCTTTATGTGTAACTCTGAGTTGACACCGAAGAAAACTAAACAACCTCACCTTCACCAGACCAAAGCTGCTTCTGAACTGTTCAGGTATAGCTAATGCCATACTTGAGCAACTTGCCGGCAGCTTCAGTTGGTTCGACTGATTGCTCGTTTGGCTGCAACATTGTTATCTAAGTTTCATTGTTGCTGCCATTTACATGTTTAGCAATGTATGTTATGCTGCTTATGCAACAAAAGTCATGGTCCTAATAGGACTCCCTTGACTCCCAAGAAGTCCTAAAAAAAAAACCATCTATATAAGATGACACCTGCATTTGATCGTTTTAGCTATCTGTGGTTTGGCCGAGTTGCAACCATTTCGGTTGAGCCAACTAGGACATCTGGCATGGAGTCTCCTGTTTTTTGAGCTGACTGCTGTTTAGGCTTAACTAAACTTCTGGTTTCTGTAACGAACAGAAGTCTGCTGAGCAAAGTCCTTCACCCAGTTCTGCATTCCTGTTTTCATTTGTTTCTGTATTGGCAACATTTGCTGCAATTCTTCACTGGTTTTACCATCTTGGGCACTTGTAAGCATGGTACTATGGCAGCCCTTGCTCTCAATCTTCTTTCATGTGGAGGCACATAAGAAGCCTGATTATGTCCATATCTTATTTATATCATATTGTTTGCCAATCTTCGGTTTCCTCCACATTTCTGCCATGCCCTTTTTTCCTTGGACTTGTTTCTTCTTGGTTTCCAACATTTTACTAATAAAGCATGGCTGTCTTGTAGCTCTCATGTTTTTGTTTTCAATGTTAAGGGTATTCTTAACTGTCGCAATGTACTCTAGAAGAACTTCTCCACTTCAACCATTTTTTTCAATCTTGCACCATGATGGATGATTGATCCTGATTGACTGAAGTGATCATTCTAATGTATATTAATAACCCTTGAATCTTACATACTGAATCACAAGCCGTCAACATGTCAAGAATCCTGATTACTCATTCCAATGCTACCTCTAGGTTTAGTATGCTATTTTGCTTGCATACTTTTCAGTAGTTTAACATGTTCATACTAAAATCTACTTAGCCCACTTGAACATGTTTGTTGTGTACCTAGAGCATCTCATTGCACTTGAACCGGATATCATATGGCAATACAGATAGGAAAAATGGACCCAATTTAGTGTGTACGTATATATTTTTGGAAAGTCAGATACTAGTCTGACATGGACACTGCCGACACACAAATTTGGAGTGCTTCCTAGGTACTAGCTTGAAGCAGAGTGTTGGGAATAATGATTTACAGCTAAAGATCACTCAACTGTTTCTAAAGATCACTCAACTGCCGACACAGCTCGGTGTATCATCATCTGCTGCATGTAATCAAGGACCATTTGTTGCTCTTTTGTGTCCTACTCGAGTGCTTCCATGCGACGAACGAGGTCTTGACTCTTGAGAACTGCTCTAGTCATATGGGCAGATAATCCCTTCGTCCGGGTAGAGTCCATGGTGGAAGAAGAAACATACACCAAGTTTGCATCGTCATGTCATTATCCAACCACGAGGCAGATGAGGAATATCCCTCGGATGTAGGAGGTAACTCAGGATTGTAAGATAGTTGCCGCCTTAGACCTGATGCCTTGAAAAGGACCATCTTTACCGATTGGAACTTGTCCTAACCCTGGATTGAAATCCGGGTCCGGTGAACCTTGATATGTAGCAAGTGGGTGATTAATCATCCCATCTCCAACTTCGTGGCCTGCGCGATCCCCAACTTATCATGTTAACAGAAGCCGCTGGGAGATCTTGGTCTCTTAACAAAGTCCTCTTTAGAGACTTAAGCCTCCTGAAAGTAGTAGCCACAACCGAAGACGACTGAGTAACAATAGACAATCGATTGAAGACCGATTGTCGGCAGCGTGCAACTGTAGGATTGGTGCGTTGGGACGGGTATTGAACAACAACAGTGACTTATAAGAGCCGTCACATGATGGGAACACGTCCGTCCAAATCGAGGTGTGAGGGGTACTATTGTCTCATCGCAATGAGATTTTCGCTTTTCGTGTAGTTGATCTTGCATATCTTGTGGAGGATAACTGACGTTAATGTGGTCGGCATGACCTAGGCAGTCTAGAACGGTAACCCGTTGTTTGGGCATGTTGAGTTATGGGAACTTATTTAGTCCCACAATGGATAGAAAATAAGGAGAAGGCTAGCCTCCTCCTATATATATATACCCCCTCTCTTGAAAGTAAATCAATCAATTATTTTCTCTCTACTTGGTATCAGAGCCAAAGCTCTAAATCTTTTTCCAAAAAAAAAAAAAAAAAAAATCCCGCCTTCCTCTACCCGGATGGAAGCCACCCCCCCGCCTTCCTCTGTGCGTGGAAGCCCTCCCCCCCCCCCCCCCCCCACCCTCGGGTGTCGTCGACGTTCTCTAAGGGTTTGTCTGCGGGTGTCGTCAAACCCGTCGTTGGATCGTGGATAATCAGAGAGAAACTCTTGTAGCCCTTGTTCCGGCAAGTTCTATCCATCGTGCATTTTTTATGCCGCATGAGTTTGTAAGTGTACAGATAGATGGAAAAAGTCGTGATCGCATGTAGGCGCACGACACGTGTTTGAGTTGCGTTTGACCTCGTCCCTGTGTGCAACTGTGGAGATGGGAACACCTGTGACTAGTCAGGAGTTGAAAGAGATACCGGAGGTGGAGGGGGTGGTCAGGGTGTTTCAGGCCAAATTAGGGGAGACCTCATCCAGTAGGGTAGTCATGCCCGCATCAGAACCGTCGCAGGTGATAAAGAAGATAGAGTTGCTGTCCAATGACATCAAACTTGAGGGGACGAGAAACTACCTAAGTTGGTCTAGGAGGGCGCTGCTGAACCTTTGGACCAAGGGGCTTGAAAAATATGTGAAGGGAGAGTGCATTGAGCCAAAGGATAAGACGAGTGCTGAGTGGAGCACATGGAGTCACCTTAATTCTCTGGTGGTTTCTTGGCTGCTGACTTCTGTGTCTCCATCCGTAGCTGGTATGGTGGAGTTGATCTACAGTGCAGCTGATGTCTGGACGACATTGGCTGGGATGTACTCTGGAGCTGGGAGTGTCATGATGATGATGAAAGTTGAGAAGAAGATTGATGCTACAACACGGGGAGAAGACAGTACTCCAGTATGCAGCGGAGCTACGTCGCTTATGGGCGGACTTGGACTACTATGATCCGCTATCATTACAAAATTCGGCATATGTTCTCCTTGGAAAACAGTACCTTGAGCGTAGGCGTGTGGCTCGTTTTCTCAATGGTCTGAACCCGCAATTTGAGGCTAGGAGGGCAGCAATGTGTCATCTTCCATCTTTTTCGTCCCTGGATGAGGCTATTGCATCGATGGAGCAAGAGGAGATCCAACAGAAGGTGATGAAAGGTGAGACCTCACCAGCTGTCCGTTCTGTATTGGTGGTTTCTAGTGCTCCCAGCAGCGATGACAGGGAGTGCTACAATTGTGGGGAAGAAATGGCACCTCAGCTACAATTGCCCTCAACCCTGCAATTCTGGTCGTGGCCGAGGAGGCAGAGGACAGAGAGGTGGACGTGCAGGTCAAGGAGGCAGGGGACGCGGAGGCCGGGGAGTTGCTCACCTAGTTGTGACGGAGGAGACCACTACCGAACTGACTGGAGCTGAGATGATAGAGCTGAAGGAACTACGTCAGTTCAAGCTTCAGGCTGAGAGTTCTAAGGGAAGGGATTGGCCACTCAGGATCTGGATAACACTACCTACATTGGTAACTTTACTGGTTACGCTGCTCATACCGGAAAAGGTATTCCGGTTCAGGTACTTGCATCCACTAAATCTCATACTGGTTGGATCATAGACTCAGGTGCATCTAGGCATATCACAGGTGCATCTAGTGAGTTTGCATTATATTATCCGAGCAAGGCATATGCATCCCGAGACAGTTCAGACTGTTGATGGGACATCCCAACCCATGAGGGGTACTGGCTCGGTCCATTGTACTTCATCTGTTACCATGTCATCTGTATTGCATGTTCCTTCGTTTTCGGTCAACTTATTTTCTGTTAGCTCTCATTGATCAATTGAATTGTACTGTTCTTTTTGATCGGGATATGTGTTCTTTCCAGGAGACGGCCATGGGGAAGCTTGGGACTGGCATCAGGCTGCAATGCTTGCCGGTACTACTAGTGGAGGTCCAGAGACAAGCAATGGTCCAACGCTGCAGATTGGAGCATTTATCTTTTGATAGTTTGAATAAGTTAGAACATGAGATAATGAATAAAGTAGAAAAAAATGTTATTTTGTAATGCTTTGTGAACTTGGAAAGCATACACGTTCTACTTATAAAATAGTTGGTCTTCGAAGTTTTGAGTCATTTGCACTTGTTCATTCCGATGTTTGAAAACCGTGTCCTACTACTACTTCTATCAGTTGATTCAGATGGTTTGTTATCTTTATTGATTGCTAACTTTCATTGATTGCTACTCACATATGACCTGGATCTACATGATGAAGCAGAAATCTGAGGTGTACAAATGTTTTCAAAACTTCTCGGCATATGTGAAGATCCAGTTTGGAGTACATGTGAAGATTCTTCGAGCAGATAATGGGACCGAGTACACCAACAAGGAGTTTGCTAATTTCATCTCTAGTCATATTTTTTTTCATCAAACCACTTGCCCAGACACTCCTGCTAAGAATGGGGTGGCTGAACGCAAGAACATGCATCTACTAGAAGTGGCACGGCTGACAATGAATATGTCAAAATTCTTGTGGAGTGAGGCTGTTATGACAACAACTTATCTAATCAACATGATGCCGTCAAGAGTATTAGGGATGAAGACACTATATGAGATGCTCTTGGGCTCTACTATTTTTATTGTTTCTCCCAGAGTGTTTGGCTGTACATGTTTTGTGCGAGATCACAGAATGATGGTGAGCAAGCTGGATCCACAAGCAGTTAAATGTATCTTTGTAGGCTACTCACAAAGTCAGAAAGGATACAAATGTTGGTGTCCCACTGAAAGAAGGTTGTTTGTCAGTATGGACGTGACATTCCGGAGTTTGAACCATTTTTATGGAGAGAAGGCGGAGTTAAGTTCCTTGTTCGATGATGGCTCTACTGATGCTAGTAGAGGGGGGGGGGGGGGGGGAATGAGAGTGGCATCGTGGTTGGTATGATTCCATATCCTTTTGAGTCACCGAGGAGTAATGGTGTCTCAAGAGGAGCCGACAGTCAGGAGGAGCTGAGAGTATATAGGGAGCATGAGCAGCAACAATAGGAGCAGCATGAGCTTCCTATTGATGTCCATATGTTAGTACCCACAAATGCTGATGTCCCAAGTCCCTCTTCTCCAGGACCTCCTTCGGCCCCGTTCCATCTGAGTCACCTGGTAATAATTTCTCTCCTGATACTTCTAATCCTCATGTCTTGCTTCGTAGAACTTCTAGAGTCAATGCCGGAAAACCTCCAGCTAAGTTTGGCAGTTGGGATACTGACATTGCACATTACATTTCATATGCATCCACTCTACCTGCATCTAAGTCCTTCCTTGCATCATTAGATTCAGTGCTTGTACCTAACAACTGGCAGGTCGCTAAGCAAGATCCTAGGTGGTTGAGTGCCATGCAGGAGGAACTTCAGGCCTTGAAGAAGAACGACACATGGGTGTTGGTACCACTGCCAGCTGGGAAGCGTGCTGTTGGATGTAAATGGGTTTATACTGTTAAGCAAACTCCAGAGGGCAAGATTGACAGGTACAAGGCCAGATTGGTTGCTAAAGGCTATAACCAAACTTATGGTATCGACTATGACGAGACCTTTGCTCCAGTCGCAAAGATGACCACTGTGCGAGTGTTGGTGTCATGTGCTGCCAATTTCAATTGGCAACTACATCAACTAGGTGTCAAGAACGTCTTTTTGTACGGGGATCTCCAGGAGGAGGTGTATATGGAGATTCCACCAGGATTTGCTAATTCACAAGTAACGGGGAAGGTATGCAAATTGAAGAAGTCTTTATATGGGCTAAAGCAGTCTCCGAGAGCATGGTTTGATAGATTCAGGCTTGCAGTCTGAAGTATGGGGTATAGGCAGTGCAATGGAGATCATACTGTGTTTTACAAGCACTCCAAGACTCGTATCACTGTTCTTGCACTATGTTGATGATATTGTAATTACTGGAGACGATACTGAGGAGATCCTACGGCTGAAGAAAATGCTTGGAGAGGAATTTGAAGTTAAGGATATGGGGCAGTTGAAGTACTTCCTCGGAATTGAAATTGCAAGGTCACGAAAGGGTATAGTACTTTTTCAGCAAAAGTACGTTCTGAACCTTCTTTCAGAGACGAAATGCTGGGTTGCAGGGTTGCTTCTACTCCTATTGAGCAGAATCACAAGTTGTGTGCTGAGGGTGGTGATCCGGTGAGTAAGGAGCAATATCAAAGATTAGTTGGTCGGCTCATATATCTATGTCATACGAGACCTGATATTATTTATGTCGTGAGTGTGGTGAGTAGATATATGCATGATCCCAGAGAGCAGCATATGGAGCATAGTTTAAAGTATCGGCCGATACCGATCCGATACGGCCGATACCGATACAGTTTGGCATGTCCCGATCCGATACCGACCGATACCCGATACTGACCGATACCGACATTAGATGTCTCTTTTCCAGTCAATTCGGCAAAAAAATTTGAATTAAAAAGACCAATTAGAAAGGATGTAAAAGCATAGTAAGGTTGTAAAAACATATAAAAGAGGAAAACTTATCTATCGCATATAAATCAATCGACAAGGATGACTACTATTTCATTCAATATCAAAAATACTAAGAAACAATACTGAAAATACTTAAATTATGTATAAATGTATAAAATATATTCTCTAAAATGTTAATAATTTACTAATAGTTGTTTGCTTTCCGATACCAAAAAATCCGATACTCCGATCCGAAACCGCCGATACTACCGATACCGTCGATCCCGATACTCATAGGAATGGTCCGATACCGATTCCGATACCGATACTTTGAACCTTGATATGGAGGCAGTTCGTAGATTTCTCAGGTATATTAAAGGAAGCCCAGGAAAGGGATTATGGTTCAAAAGTTCTGGACATCTGAGAGTTGAAGGCGACTGTGATGTCGATTTGGCGGGTTGTATGGACGATCGCAGGTCCACTACAGGTTACTGTGTTTTTGTTGGAGACAATCTTGTATCTTAGCGCAGCAAGAAGTAAGATGTAGTGGCTAGGTCTACAGCTGAGGTCGAGTACAGGACTATGACAGTTAGCCTGTGCAAGATAATGTGGGTGAAGAGCTTGTTGGCTGAGATGCGTTTGTTTAGAGGAGACTCTCTGCAACTTTGGTGTGACAACAAATCAGCAATTGATATTGCAAACAATCCAGTTCAGCATGATCATACCAAACATGTGGAGATTGATCGATTCTTCATCAAGGAATAGCTAAATAGAAAAGTTTTGACTTTGAGCTATGTGAAATCAGCGGAGCAGTTAGCTGATTGTTTAACTAAAGGTTTAGGTCCTAGAGAGTTTGATACATTTTGTAACAAGATGGGGATGATTGATATCTTTCGTCCATCTTGAGGGGGAGTGTTGAGTTATGGGGGACTTATTTAGTCCCACATCGGATAGAAAATAAGGAGGAGGCTAGCCTCCTCCTATATATATGTACCCCCTCTCTTGAAAGTAAATCAATCAATTATTCTCTCTACTTTACAGAGAGCTTCAACATTGTTCTCTGCGGTGAGGATGGCGAAATAGTCCTATAAAGGACTTTAGCTTATGAAAAAGCTGTAGCTTCGTGGGCAGCGAGGCTATTAGCTCTACGGCGAGCTCTTTTGGAGCTTTGGTTGCTGCTAGCTCCGCAGGATACAACCTGTCCGCTGGGTCCTGCCTCTAGTATAACCCTTTTGCTGTCTTGGAAACTACTACTACCATGGACTTGGATGTTAGCGCCGTCGTTAACCTTGGTGTAGGCTATGCGTGGGGTTCGAGCTGGTGTTGGGACCCACTTTAGCTTTGTCGAGAAAAATAGCCCCGTTGGGGGATTTCTCTATAGACTAGTCTACCAGAAGCTAGCTAAGCCCCACCTGAGCTGCTTCACTAGCTACACGGGTAGCTTTTATCGTGCCGTTACCAGCATATATAGCTTCACAAGAAGCTGTTACAGCATCACGTGGTGCAGCTGCAGCTTCGCAGGAGGCTTTTGGAGTCTCTAAGGCGGAAGCCTGAGGAGTCTTGAATAAGACTTTCCTGTGCTTACGTACTACGATAGGGCTCTACTTTCCCCGAGAGAGTGTCTGTTCAAATTTCTGTTGGTCGAACTCGATGAGGCTCATCTAATTATTATATTAATAGAGTTTAGGGGCATTGAGGCCAATATAACCGCTCAACAACAGAATAAACCTGCAGCAAGACTGGAATTTAGGCTCAAAACCTTCAAAGCCTGCGGGACTAACATACTGGGCTTAACTGTCTCCAAATCCCTCAGCAGAGCTGCTGCCATTCCTCACTACTCACGGGTCAGAGTAATAACAACCCTCTACGTGAGTTGTTACAACCTAATCCCTCACCTAGTGGGGTGGGAATAGGTCAAACGACATGTAACTGCCTGGCCTTTGTGCAGCAGCATTGTGTCAGAGTTGTGTCATGTGGTGCTGGATAGCCATGCCGTAGAGCCATGCATCAGCGTTGTGCCTTCAGCGGGACTAGCCTGTTGCGGAGTTGGCCTGCTTGTTTCACAAGCTCGTATGAACCGCAGAGCTGGCTTTCTTGGCATTGTCTTCTCTGTTTTCTGAGTGTTGAGGCTTTGTCTTCTCTGTTTTCCGAGTGTCAATGCGGAATACTGCACAATAGATTGTGTTAGCCGAGTTAAATCTGTCATGACACCTGGAAATCTCATTCTGTGCTTTTTGTGAAGCAAATGATTATCCAGTCATCCGTTTCTAGAATTTCTGCAGAAATGTAGACCCAGTGCTTTCTTCTCCACTCCTAGTACCATTTTTTTCTTCAATTGTAATGTTATATTCAGCAATTTCCAAAGAGTTTGAGCCACTGCTAGTAATGACAGAAATTAGCTAAAATGTGTCAGATACACACTGATCCAGAGGGACAACACTCAAGGAGTAAATAGCAATACTCCGGCTTAAGTGATTCGATCTGTGGGAAGCAACATGAGACCCGAGGATAGAGGGGTGTGAGAAGCGGTTAAAATAGACATTTGTAAGCTAGATAAATATCTGTAGTAGTGATGGTGTTGGTAGAAGATTACCTACTATAAACATGAATAACAGGGAAATTGAGATGGTGAGGTGGTGTGGTGCTATGAGGTGGTGTGGTGCTAGGATAGGTGGAGAGCTAATTATCAACAGAAAGGATTAGTGGACCAACACTTGGTGCAAGTGAGCATAATAAGGTAATCACTCCTATACCATATCAAAAAAGCCTTAATTATCAACATTTATATGAATATGAGGGGCAACTATTAAGATGTTTCTAAATATTACACATGCGCATGTATCTGTGACTCTAGGGCTAACAGATGTAGGAGGACTAGTTTGTTTTTGCTTTACTTTCCATGGGATGATACAAGTTCATGTGAAATTTCCGTTGGCTGGTGTTGCAATAATAAAGATATTTCTTTTAAATAACATGCATTTGTAGCCGAAGTTGTTGACTACAGAGTACAAACATAGCAGTATTTTATGATCCAGCTAAAGATAAACCACTAGAGAAAATTGTTTACTTAAGTACTATTCCTTCATTGTCACAGTTAGAACTGACAGTACTTGTTTCATTACTAAATTAAGCTGAGCTTTCCTTCTATATGTTTGTTTGTTCATTCTGTTGGGAAATTTGCCAAAGCTATTTGCTACTAATTTTAGTTTCTGTTGAAAATTTCTAGGTACCAAGATGATGGGGATTTGAGCTACAAAAGTGGTGGATGCTTGCATTAAGCATGGAAATTCTCTAGTCCTTTTAGCGCCAATGGTTATAATACGATTGACTGAGAAAGGACTGGAAAATTAGGGAATGAAGCCATTGGTCCGGGAGCATATATATTTTTGTACCATCTTTTGGAAGTAGATGATTTAGGTTATTCCATATAAATTAACTGTCCTCTCTTTTTACTAGCTCTTGAAAATTCTGCCTGATTTTTTGCTACCTATCATCTGATGACCCCCAATCCTTATTATTCAAACAGTTTCGGTTAAGTTCAGTTATTTGTTAAATTCTCAATATGTTTGTAGTAGGTCATCTATTCTCTCGAGAAGTTTTGGAATTGAACTCAGCTTGTACTAAGCTGAGTATTTTTTTTGTTACCTATTAAACCAGTTTGGGCTCGGTCTTATGATAAGGGGGTTAATTATTAAGACTAAGGTTGTATTCTGCTTACTCGAGCAATGCAATGTATTATCTGGGCTCAGTGACTTGGGCCCTTGATCAATCTGTATTACAGTTTCTGAGTCAATTTGGTTGGTGAACACATCTTTAGGGATTGTGAGAGGAAAAGCTTGACAAAACAACTGGCAGCGTTTCTGCTGGCAATTTTTTATTTTTTTTTGATATGTCCTTTCCATTGGGTTAGAAACTAATTTTCCAAGGGATATTCAAATCGTATACATTTCCACGGAAGCCTCCATTATAACCAACAGATCATGGTCCCACGGGCCAACTGACAGCGTTTCTACTGGCATTTGACTAGGCAGAATGATTGGTCTTTGTGCCATGCAATAAATACTTCTTTGCTCATACCGCTTTAATGGGCAACAGCCCCACCCTTGGAACACAGGTGGCAAAGAGCCAACATTGTGATGCCAAACTTTCTTGTCGATGTAAACTTTTAGGTCTTGTTTGGTACACGGAATCATGAGATTGGGAAAAAAAAGTTACTACTTTCATATATAGAGCTCGTAGTTGTGTTCGTCTTTGTTAAAAATGATGGAGGGGTTGTCCGTCATTGTTCTAAATAAGTGGTCTGGATCGTAGAATATAGACTACAACAAGTGGTTAGACTCCTCTGTCGTTGGTTAGTTGAAGGGAACTTGTCTCATGCTTGTTCATTTTCGATGGGTGACTTGTAACCAAGGGTTTGTTTGGTTCGACGAAATAGAAAATTCGAAAATCTGATATTTTGCGTATGCACTGCTATGAAATAGAAAATACTAAAATGTGATGATGAATACTAAAATTTGATGACGTAATTTTTTTTTCGTTTTGGTGTTTTGAAGAAGTGAAAAATACTAAACTTTGATATCGGGTGGTTTGAAATGGGTGAAAATGTAACTTTTTGTTGAAGTAATATAAATAGTAAAAAAAAATTTGTTAAAGTTGAGAGGAAGTGATATTTTAACCAAATGCACGAAGTGAAAATAAAAAATTTTAACTTTCGCATTTCATTTCGGAGAAAAAAAATTTAATGTCAAAACTTCGATTTCATGACAAACAAAATTTACCGTTTATATCAAATTTTAGTAAATCTTCTCTACAAATCCTTCAACCAAATATGTAAAGTCGTCCAAAATACAAATTTGGGTCACTTTTGTGCTCCAAATCCGCAAAACAATCATCCCCCAAGACCAAGATTCATTTGATTCATTTTTCATCACGACATTATGCAATCATTTACATCACTGCTCTAGTAATGGCCCAGTTTGTGCCATGCCTATAGCTGGCAAGTATGTTTTTTTTGTCACTTGATTTCGAGAGTATGGCCTATTTTATCTTGGCTAAAACCCCCATAGCCCAAGCCTGCATAAATAACGGAAAGCAGAAATGAAAATCCGTTCCATAACTACCACCAATAGAGAGCATAAGCTTAAAATTCATCTGTTAACAACCAAAAAGCGAATGGTTCATAATTTTGGCGAGCAACATTCCTTCTTTAAACTACGTAAAGGAAATAAAGATTGCTCAAGTGTGGTCAATCACCAAGTGTCCTTCCTATTTTGGGTTTTAAAAATTACCAAAATGGGTAATGATTACTAAAAGGGAAAGGATGAATCAAGTAAAAAGAAGCTGCTTGACAAGCCTCTAGGTATAAAATCATCTAAGCAACAAGAAATATAACAAACAAAAGAAAAATGGGAATCAGCTTAATCAGCTTCAGAAGCCACAAACTAAATACGAATTGCTAGTGAATCACATAAATGAAGAGAGTAAGTACATTCATTCATAAATAAGAATCAGCATATCCCCCAACTAATAACTGTTATTTTACAAGACTTCACCAGCAAAACTAAAACAACTTTAAGACGGCCCACTATACCAAAATCCACAAATTCCTAAGAATTATGTTCATACTACAAGCCTAGAACTGAATGACCTAAATTATTAGTTCTCCTTCGTATGAAAGGAAAATGAATGAAGTTTTCGGCACACACTTGAGTGGATGCCTTACTACAGCTACAAAACATGTATGAATACCTGCAGAAAAAATAAAAAATAAAAGTCATTTAGCCAGTTGCTTATTTGCTGAGAGTAGTCAGCAATGATTAGAAAAAACGAGACATGTTAAACACTTCATAGCAACAACATATTCCAGTACAAAAGCTTTTGGCTGATGGAGTTTTAGTTTCAATCTGAAAAAGCAACACAAGTAGATATTCCTAGAAATCATGGAAGTAATAAAATCTGATGATGAATCGTGAAGGGCCTGCTCACGGACTCAAATCACCAAACTTAAGGATCTCCGATTCTTACTAAAGTCAATGGCACGTTTTCTAAATTACGAAAGATAGTTGATAAAAAAAAACTGTAACCCTTCAAGGATCTCTGATTGCAATCTTCTCATTAGGATATTCTGTGATGCTTGCTGGTGGAAATTGCAAGGATATGCTCAAAAGACTTCATGGACATCATTGTGTTAAAAAAAATTTAAAATATTTGAAGCGTTCAATCAACTCCCAAGTGATAATTGACCTAAATGAACAAAGACATTATTTATCCACTCTTTCAACCCTACCCTTGGGCAAATTGCAAACAAAGACAAATAGTATCAAGACAAGTTGGTTATAACTTTCTACACAAAATGGAGGAAAAAATTAAGTGTTTTGTGTGTATGTGCGCGCACGCGGGGTGGGGGTGTTGTTGGGGGGGTTAGAAATTTATTTTAAGGAGTGGATATATAGAATTAAAAAAAAAAAACTGGGGTCGGCTATAAAAGAAAAAGTAAAATTAAAAGAATCAATAAGTATTAAATGTGGCTAGAGAGTTGAACTAGAGACCTCATGGTAATAACTTATAACCACAAGGGACTTACCACCAAGTCAACCAATCATTTGTGAATTTTAAATTTTTTCATAGAAATTATGTACGTAATGTACGTAACCAGTGGTGAAGACAGGATTTTTCTTGGGAGGGGCCAAGTTCTATTATGGTTGTTATCACCTACCAACACTACTACTTATTTACATTGATTATAATATTGAAGACAACAATCATCGGGTCACCTCGAGTTTGAATTCAGCATGAAACTTCAAACTTGGCTCGACTAGGCTCGTGAGCAGACAGCTCGTCTTGAGAGCAGCTCACGAATTGCTCGAGCTCGAGTTCAGCTAAGTGTATTTGTAATGCAATATAGAGGAAAGAACCTGCTAAAGCGTAGTTTGGACTTGTTTGATATCAGCAAGGTTGTCAAAAGCACTAGGCGCTAGTCGGACGGGCATCGTGGCGCCTAGCCTGCCTAGGCAGCCCCTAGATCTAGGCGGTTCAAAAAAATAAAAATAAAATCCAAAAAACCTACTGAAAATTGCAAAAAATCCATAAAACCCCGAAACATGCAGAGTAAAAATCCTAAATACCTGCTGAAAATTGCAAAACAAAGTCCATAAAACCCCAAATCATGCACATAGCCGTGCATCGGGGGACCTAGGGAAGCCTAGGCGGACATCGGACAGGTACCAGGCAGCCGCCTTTTAGAACAATGGATATCAGTGGCATTAACCATTTAAGTTTTGAATAACGCCGGACCAAGTGGAATACTCATCCGAGTTTCATAAGTCCATCTTGTTAGCAAGCTAAGGAGCCGAGCTTACTATGTTCAAGCCTAGTTGATTAGGCAATTGAGATCATTTCCATGTTCAAGCTTGGTTTCTTGATGACAATATTAGAGAACCCAATTAACAAAATCAAACGATCTAAAGCACATATAGGTAGAAAAAGAAAATATCGTAATAAATGTTTGAACATGCACGGCAAACTCTGGAATGTATATGCAGGTAATTACAAACTAGAAGAAAAAACATTTAACATAATCTATGACACAGATATTTCCCAAAACAATCTTCACCAATACCATAACTCTCATATAGGACACTCATATATGACAATTATCGCGAAAAAGGAATTCATAACTACTTTGAACAAGTATGACTTACCTAATGTTATTGGAGGAAGAATTCATCTCCACTTGTATGTATGGTGCACTTATCAACAACACCATCCAAGTTAGCAGTTACTGGGACAGTTATAACACCATGCAACTGTGTAGTTGGCTCTAAATGACCTAGAACATTATTATGACCTTTAAAAATAATGTATCAAGTAATCAAAAAATAACAAGATATGGAAAATTAGGTTACCTTCAAATTCTTCTTTTAGCCAGTCTTGTCCACACTTCAATCCTTGAACGGTCGCTGGATCCATGGAACTCAAGTTCTCGTCGAGCGTTCTGCTTCTATTGTCTAACCAAGAATTTGGGGTGGGAATGCCGAGGATATCACGAGCCATTGCAGAAAGAACAGGATACTTTGCCGCATAAAACTTCCACCAAGCCAAGATGTTAAAGTTGTCGTCATTACTATTTACACGGTCAACAGCTTCAACCAAATACAGATCCAGATCTGATTTATGTGCTTGACTTGATGAAGTCTCCAGAAGATAGTTATCAAGTCCACGCCGAGCATCACTCAATGTAGAATTAGATGATTTTGATTCTGCACCAGTTCTCCACTCGATACTGGCAGTAGCATTATCACTACTATGAGAATACTCAGAATAGCAAAGAAATTTTTGGGTGCCTGACAGATTATTCAAATGAGCTACATATTCATTGTAAAGGTCTCCTAAACACTTGCAGATATTTTCAATCTTCTCAGTGGTCTCATATGTATCACCATAGATTTGCTTGAAGAAATACTCGATTGACTTCATCTTGTACCGAGGATCGAGAATTGAAGCTATTATCGTAACCAGTCTTGTTGTGCTCCAGTATTGTTCAAAAGTTTCGAGGATTTGCGAAGCTATGGTGACAACCTCAGGAACTGAACTTGTACCCCAATTGACCAATTGCAAATGAATATCACATATTTCATTAAAATAAAAATTTACGGTTGGAATTCTTGCCCCTGAGAACTTCGCTATAGCTTGATAGAAAACATATAGGCAATCAGTAACAGCGCTGACAACAGTCCAGTCATCAGGAGATAATTTCATGCATCCATCATCTTCTTCTGCGAAACATGTAAAGGCGCCTTGAAATTCACATGCAGTTTCAAGCATCAAATATGTTAAGCTCAAGTCATTCGAATCATCGAGCACCAATTCTTTTTCTGGCGCTCCAACTCTCTCTACATGTTTCTGGAATCCGTTGAGAGTGTCTACTGAAGATCTCACATACTGTACACTGTCCCGCACTCTACTGATTATATCATTTGCAAACATCATGAAATGTTGAGCGATAATATTCAAAAAAGATGCAGCACCTTGTACAATGAACAGGTCACCACTGAGAGGCAGAAAACCCTTTGGCTGAACATAGTTAGGAAGCTCGGCAACCACAAGGCTATCGCTACAATTGTCCAGGACTATGCTAAACAACTTCCTATATATATTCCAGTCATGCAACTTCTCTACAATGATTTTACTGATTTCTTCAACCGAAGTGAGACCCCCAACATGCAGAAAGTTGAGAATTTTCCTTTTCAGCTTCCAATCATCATCAACATAATGGCAGGCCAAACACATATAATCCTCAGGCGCATCATCACTCGACCTCCACATTTCTACTGTGAGGCTAACTCGACAAGGAAGCTTCTCGAGCAGCTCTCGCAACTTGACTCTCCCATCCTCGTAAATCTTCATGCAATCAGCCCTAATCATATCGTCTGTCATCAACTTAAACTGGGGTTGGAGATTCTTCACAAACGTTCTAAACCCGGCATGACGAACAATTGTGAACGGGTAACCATGATAAACAACCATCTGAGCTAGGTCGTGACAGCATTTTTCCTGATCGAAGTTCGGCCCCTCGACATTATTGTTCCCAAAATCTTTCCCTACCCTGCGGACGACCAATTTCCTCCTCTTAACCCTAACCTTTGTGGAAGTACAAGTTATGAGATGATTCTTCAAGTGGGTGGTTCCGGCCCGACTGCTGGCGGTCAGCTGCTTCTTGCAGTGGTTACATATGGCTATGCAGTTGCCGTCGGGCCTCCTCTCCTTGGTGAAGTCGTTCCACACAAGTGACCGCAGCCGGCGAGCAGTTTTCGGGTTGCCAGTGCCTGACATATTGGCTGCATTGCTGGTACTGACGTCCATATCAATAATTTCAGACATGCTGCATTTATATGGGAAAATGTCAGCCATTAAACCCCAACTGAACAGCAAAACAGTACCAAGTTCCAATAAATTCAAAACAATGAAAGATTCAAATTTTATGCTAAATCTAACTATCTTAAGTCCTACAAACTGGCAAAGTTGAGAGATAATTCAATAAAATTTTCCATGTTAGGATTTTTAAGGGGGGTTAGGGTTTTGGTTTGGGGAAATTTGAGAAAGTCGATGTCTGCTTGATGGATTATTGCTGGATTTCTAACCGATGGATTACTTTTTCATGGATGAGTAAATTTTTAGGGTTAGGGTTTTTGAAAATTTGGGGAATAGGGTTTAAGGACTGTGGAGGAGGAGGGAAGAGGAGGACTGACCTCTGACGGGTTTCGGATCGTAGAAAGAAAGGGGGAGACGGGTTTCGGATCGGCTCTATATCCGCCTCGCCGACTTCGAGAAGAAGAAGATGGGGGGTGGTCTTGTTCTTTTTCCTTCTAAACCCGATCCGTCTATTTATAATATTTACTAGCCGACCTACTTTTTATTCTCCTCCAGTAACAAGGACGGCTGCGATTCGTTTTTGGGTTTGGATCTACAGTGGAGAGCGCGGAGCTTACCAAATTTGTAGTGTTATTTATATTGGCTAATTCTAAAGACACTCCAACAATTATTTAGACTAGTCTAAATTTTGATTTTTTTTTTTTTCATTTATAAGTTTGTCATCAAAAAATTTGTTTCAGACTAGTACAATTTTTTTTTTCATAATTGTCACAATGTTGAGCATTGTGACAGTCTTAAATAAGTAGGATTGTAAAAAAAATTGGCAGCCATTCATATTGAAAGGAACGGTAATTTTTTGACAGTTCAAGAAAAAAAATTATAGTAGGAGGATAGAACAAGAAGAAGAAGAAGAAGAAGAAGAAGAAGGGGCGCGGTGCGGAAGTGGACGGCGGCGACGAGGTGCGGAGGCGGACTGGAGGGAGGGCGGACCGGCGACGGGCGAGCGGCAGCAGCAATAACAACAACAACAACAACAACGGGGGCGAGCGGCCTCCTCCTCCTCCTCCTCCTCCGACGGTTGGGGTTGGAATTAGGATTATGGTTGGGATTTGGGGTGAGAGAGGAGAATTGGACTATCCTGAGTAAATTTTGGATTGTCCTAAGTAAAAGTTACAAAAATCTGAACTGTCCTGAAGTAATGGAATGTCCTAAACAATTTTAGAAGTGCATATAGAATTAGCCTTTACATTTACCTTATTACTAATTTTAAATTTTAAATTTTGTTTTTTCTATTACTAATTTAATTAGGAGTTTATGTCATTTCATCCCTTGCTCAACTCTGGATACGAATCAAAATAATAAGAATATTACTAATTAAGTTAATAATAGAAAAAAAAAATTAGAAACTAAAATAAATTCAAATAACTCAAATTTATATTCTTTATATTTGTTTAGATTGATATTTACTTCAATTCCTTCTTTTATTATTATTTATTCCCGTGTCCTAAACTTTTCTTGATAATTCAATTTTTATATTGTTTAATAATTTTGTTTTAAAATTTTGGTTGAAATATATAGTGTTATATTTGTAGTACTCATTTGATATTATCTTTTAATTATGGTCTTTCTTTATCCTTTAATTTAATATATATATATATATATATATATATATATATATATATATATATATATATATATATATATATATATGGGTAAACGGAATATGAGCCATAATGCTCATATTTCTATATACGTACATATGGACCAATATGAATAGACCCATACATCTCATGTTCACCCATGTGCACTTGTACACTCTATTCATATTGGTCCACATGTGCATGGCTCATGTAAGAATATGAACAATATAACTCATATCCCGTTTACCCATATATATATATATATATATATATATATATATAAGCAGGATATGAGTCATAGTGCTCATATTCCTACATGAGCCACGCACACTTGGCCCTTGTAAGGATGGGGGAGGATGGATAGTATATGGGTAAACGGAATATGAACCAGAGGCTCATATTCCTACATAAGTCATGCATACATGGACCAATAGAAATGGATTCCTACATCCCATGTGCACCCATACACTCAATTCCTATTGTTTACATCTGCATTAGCTCATATAGAAATATGAACATATGGTTCATATCCTTTTTTTCATATATATATATATATATATATATATATATATATATATATATATATCCTTTTTTTTAGTGGCACTTGGAGCCAAGGATCCAGACGAGCCCCAAGGGGGGCTCGAACCCGACCCTCCCGCCGCCGTCCGGAGATGTCCCGACATAACCGGTAGGCTTATATATATATATATATATATATATATATATATATATATATATATATATATATATATATATATCATCTTTTTGTTTTCTTTCCTACTTCATCCTGAAAAAATATTTGCACAACATAACAAATTAATAAACAAGACACTACTGCCACTCATAACCATGATGAGGAGATTCACAAGAACATATCTTTTTTCTACTTCCTCTCCAAAAATTGCACAACAACATAACAAATTAATAAACAAGACGCTATTGCCACTCACACCATGACAGAGAGCCAAGAACATAACAAATTAATAAACAAGACACGATTGACACACATAACTACGAGGAAGAGAGGTTACGATAAATGTGGTTTCGGTTGATGCATACAATCACCAGGATCTCTTTGGGTATATACAATGGCTATCATATTCGCACCACAGATAATACAACACAGTACAAAATAATATAGTGAGACCGAAGATCATCTCCACAAGAAAGGATGGATGTCACAATATGCGAGCTTGAAATAACAGATAGATCCTCAGGAATTTTAACAGCATTTACACAATAGTGTGCACAAGAGACTGTGTCATGCCCCAGTCCCAAAAATATACGGAACTAGGCCACGTGGCATTGGCCAGCTGACACGTCACTAAGGGAATACCCAATTTAATGGACCCAAAGTGATGTGCTACGCTGTCCTAAATACTACAAGTCTAAATTCAGGTAAATCTATCTCATCCACAAGAATAACAGGAAAAGTGCTGAGTATATATAGATGCTAAAACTGAAATGTCATATACAATCCAGATAAAGTCAGGTGGGAACAATCCCATTACAAAAAGTGGCAGAAAATAAGATAAACTAGCACAACATCCTCAAAATATGTAGCTCCATCTCCAGGGGTACTCAGGTAGACTCTGACGGCATCTCCTCTAACTCCATCTTCAGAGCATGTCCAGACTCCTGTCCAGGTCCAGATACTGTGGGGTGGTAGAGTGTCTCAACTAAACCTGGCAGGGAACCAGGTCCTCAGAAGGACGTAACAAGATACAAGAAAATAACATGCCAAGTATGTAAATACTGAATTAAACTACTGAATAAAATAAAATAAATAAAGGGTGCTAACCATCTAAGTGAATGCAAATTGAGACAACCTAATACGTATGGGAAATGTGTGGCTAGACATATGCTGACGTAATTCACCAATCTGTAGTGACAGGCTAGTATATGCCACATATGCCCCCGTTCAAGGGCACTATACAATTTTTCATCTACGATGAGAATGGTCACATGAATACATATTTATATCATCCGTATCACTCCGTCGAGTGCGGCACATGGTAAAGAGGTGGGTGTCCCATACGTATTTTAGTTGTTCTCCCCTCCCAATGTAACTAAAGGTCAAGTCGTATATTTCCTGATTTATTCTAATCCGTGATGCGGTCACACGTACTGGTAGCTAGTCAACTACGCAGCTCGCATCCCAATATGCATTGCAACCATGTTGCGTGTTCCCGTGATAGGGTCTAGGAGAATATAAGAATACTCTCATAATTGTTGGTGAGTCTGTAATATTATGTTAAATGTCAACAAATCAACTGACTGTACCCAAGGCAGTCTCAGGTAATCATGGTATATGAAATACAGAAATAAGAGCATATAACAATATTGAGAATTTAAACAGTACTTGGCAAGGTATACTTGCCTACTCCCTGATAGTGTTTGGTAACCTGATCTCACAGTCAGGTTTGTAGTTGCTTGTGACAGGGGTCACTGGTTGTGCTGGAGATATTCTCTGTTAAAAATATACAGGTTCGTGAATTATCAGGGTATATAAAAGTATATATATTTACCTATGTATAATATATATAGGATACACACCCACATATATATAGATATATAGTATATATATATACTTATAGATATAGTATGTAGTAGTAGTATATATATAGCATATATATACAGAAAAGAGAATGCAGGAATGTAAATTTATATAATAGCAGGGTATTTCCACTGTCATAAATATTATGATATAATAATATTATCAGGGTGTATCCACTGATTAAATAAATTAAAATGACAGGCAGAAATTAAATACGTATATATCTATGTACTGTATTATACAGTACTATATAGTATATATATATAGATAATAAAAATGACATTGCAGGAATTTTAAATATAAATATAAGTGCTGTAATATCCAGCACTAATATCAGGGTCTATAGGTGACCACTGTTTATGTACAGTATTTATAATAATATTATTAGGGTCTATATGTGACCACTGATAAATATTATATAATAAATTTAAAGACAGTGCAAGAATTGGAAATACATATATATATAGTATAAATATAAGCTGTAATGTCCAGCAATATTATATAATATAATATATATAATATATTGTATATATAGGTAATATATATACAATATATAGATACTATATATATTTAGATATATATATGTATACATATATATAAAGGAAAAGAAAAGTGTAGGAAATGAATAAAAATGAAAAGCATATAATATATATATATAATTATACAACACATAATATATATATCTATATAGATTTATATATATATATATAAAAAAGAAAAATGCATATGTATATTTACAAAATACATATATATATACTATTTTTAGTAAATACTGAATATATATATGATAACATATATATATGGTATATATATATATATATACATAGAAATTATTATACATATATATAAAATATATACATATAATAATAACAATAATAATAATAATAATAATAATAATAATAATGCATATAATATACTGTATTTATAGTATTATATAGTATATATAATATATAAATAAACACATATATATATTAATATACATATATATATACATATATATACATATACATATACTTATAAGTATTTATAGATATAAGTATATACATAATTTATACATATATTAAATACATATATATAAAATATTAATAATAATATATATACTGTATACTGTATATACAGTATAGTTAATATAATATATTTTATTATATATATATAAACATATATATATGTAGTTATACACATATATATATACATATATATATATATATACATACATACATAAATATATACATATATACATGTATATACAGGTATTATACCTAAGGGAAGGTGACAGGGGGTCCACGGCGAGTCGACGGCGGGAGGACGGCGGCGGAGTCGTCGTCGGCCGGCCGGAGAAGCAACGGCAGTAGCAGTAGCTGCTAGCAGTAGCAGCAGCAGCTTGCGGCAGCTGCAGCGCCGCGTGCGGTGGCTGGGGCGGCGGTGCAGGCTGTCGAGGTGGTGGAGGAGGAGGTGGCGAACATGTCGGGGTGGGTGGCGGAGGTCGGGGGTGGCCGGAGTGGCGATGGGGGACGGTCGGAGGTGGCTCGAGCAGTGGGCAGGGAGAGGCTGTGGTGGCGCTGCGGGGGTGATGGCGGAGGCTGTGGTGGTCGTGGAGGGACGGGGCGGTGGTGGTTGGAGAGAGGAAGTCCCGGCGAAGCGAGTGGGGGTGGTGGCGGTGGTCGGCGACAGCTAGGGAGGCGGTGGTGGGCGGTCGGAGGTCGGGGAGCCGCTGTGGTGCAGTGAAGGGGAGGTCGCTGCGGTGGCTCGCCACGGCGGAGCAGGGCGGCTCAGGCGGCGTGGCTTGGCCGGAGGGGAGAGGGGGTCAGGGCGGAGGGCTGGCCGGAGTTGGGTCGGAGGCGGTGGCCGGTGGTGGCTGTGAGGGGTCCGGTAATGAGAGAGGGGGGGGTGTTTAGGGTTTATATAGGATTAGGGGCAATGGCAATTTCGTAATTATGGGGAAGTTTTAGGGTTAAATTGATAATTTAGGTATTTTTGGATATTTTCCTGGATATTTATGGTGGGCCCTTGCCACCTATGGTCTATCCAATAGGAGGTTGCCACCTAGCATGCATTTTTGCAATAAAACCCCTAACTTTTCACAATTTGCATAAAAGTCCAAAAATTGGGAATTTGCGCAATTATGCAATTTGTCTGGAAAAATCACCTGGTTCTAAAAATTACTAAAATTCACAGAATTGAGGGAAATTGCTGGGAAAATGTCCTGGGCTGTGGGGATGAGCCTGGGCAGGGTCAGGGTCTGATTCTGCAGGTGATACGGGTCACCGTATTTATTATTTAATAAATACTGCGCACGGTGTTCACTAATTATTCAGGGGCAGTTAGGGTCATAATTTTTCTACGGTGTCAATACGATAATTGTAATACATTTAGTGTAGAATATTATCGTATTTTTGGTTGGGCAAAACAGGTACCTACTGGTCCTCAAATCTCTAGGGTACAGAGGTTGGTAAAGAGCAGAAAATTAAATAGGAATTAAATACGTATGTTTGTAACGATATTTGTGCGACTAAAACGAAGCACAAAACGAGGTTTCTGGGAGTTGCTAAAAATACGGAAAATGTAGTCTAGCAAGTCTAGGGCAGGGATGAGAAATTAGTTTAGGGTTAACAGCTAGTGTGGTGCCCTAATTTATTGTGTAACAAACAGGTGCACAATCAATAGAATATATTAATAAATAAATTTTTAAAAAGTTACACTAATTCTAATTAACTAGAAATAATATTAAAATACTGAAATCTGGTCGAGGGAGTTTACAATCTACCCTCCTTAGAATATTTCGTCCTCGAAATAAAAACACACATATAATGAGAACGAAAGGTTGATTGATTCGAAAGATTAAGTTTGAAATATTGGACATACCCTGATCTGGAAATAGATGGGGGAAACATTATCGAATATCCTCTTTCCGTTCCTGGTGCATGATGTTTTCATGTAATATGAACTAGAGGAACGTAATACAACGTATGGTAGGTAGCGAAAGTCATTCTAAAAGAACAGTTTTAAACTGCAATCTAATCTAATAATAGGGTTTGGTAATTCCCCAAGAAATAATAAAAATATCTACAGAAACAATACACTTTGTATTTATACTAAGTACGAGGTTTCTTCTTTCCGAAATAAGGAAAGACGGAAAACAGTAATCAAGAGTTCAAGGGGATAATGGATTAGAAGTATGGAGATTCAAGGCGTTTAAGAATTCAATGGGAATTGTCAAGGCAGTTGTGGATGGAAATGCTATTCTGGTACTCCCTATTCACATATTTGTATTAGCCTAGTTATGTAGCTGATACGATATGCGCAGAGGTAAGTACATCTGTCTACTAATCACTATATATCTCAATCCACTTAAAGTAGTTATGCGAAGGCGAACCAAGTGCATTATGGTTGATCAGACCGTTATACACTGATTCTGAAATGTATTAATGTAGTACTCCAATAATACATAATTTAATGAACAAGCTTGATAAAGAATAAGCTTGCAAAACTAGGCTATAATAGCAGAGTATCATTTAAGGTAGTATAGCAAATATAAGTACGCTAGATTAGGATATGAGGAGTATAAAACAATACAAATTCACAAATAGACAAGATTCTATAATCTCTAACTTCTTGTCTAGGTTGGTAGTTGACCCAAAAGAGGTGTGGTTTCTAAGTTCTACAACCTTAATATACACTATAGGTTGTCTGCATTTAAGCACATGACTTGTATCCAGAGCGTACCTCCTTAATTAGGATACGTGGGAGATGTCATGTACTCCTTCCAATGTCTGAGGTAATGCTATCTTGTAAACAACTTCTTTGATTCGTTCTAACACATCGAAGGGTATGACGTACCTCGAGCTTAGTTTTCCACTTCTTCCAAGTCTGATAGTTTCTCGGGTAGGTGAAAACACAAGATTTAGAAGTTACTGACTACCCTAATAAGTCATGTATATCAAATCTAATTTGGAAACTACCTGTAGTATTCAGCTATTCCTACATTCACATGTTTTGAGCCTAACAAGCAACATCTAGCAATTTACCTAGATGTGTTTGCTTTAATCCTGATATCCGAATGGGTAACTTGGTGGTCTAAGGATGACGCTTCTCTTCCCGTAGTCTAGGATAGTATTTGTACTGGCTTTAGCCAGTCCATGTCTAAGATAACGTCGAAGTTTGGTATTGGAAGTACCGGGAATCGCGTCCTCATTACGCTACTATACATGACTACTAGCATGCTTTAGTAATGTTGGTAACTGGAACAATGCCTCTTCCGGTAAACCTGACTATTTGCATGGGTACGAAACTACTAGATGTGAAAGACAGTGTAGCTCTAGAATCAAATATGCGGTTTGCTGGTAATAATGCAACTATAAGGGTACCTGAGATGGTTTCACCTTTTGGTTCTTCTGCAACTGTAGCTAGTGCAAAGGCCTGCTCGTGCCTTCGTCTAATGGTTTGTTGTCTGGCTAGGTAGTACTGCGTGTCTTGGGTGGCTAAGGGTGGTCCCCTCTGAAATCTTCCAGATGTTGGGGAATGCTGACCTCTAGTAGGAGGTTGCATTCTTTGGGCTGGTGCTGCTGGTCCTTGCCCAGTCCGAAGTGTTGCTTCTCTGTGTTGTGGGCAGTCTCTGACCCTATGTTGATTATCTCCATGTCACGACCCGCACCCGAAAATCGGGCATGAGTCGTGGGTACGTCCAGCCTACGCCGCAGCATCGGCGGTAGAACGCTGTCTAGGTCAACTATCTAGATAATAATCTCACACAAAAATCGGGCATGACCTCTCCAAAAGGAGGGCAACCACACAAACAATATATATAATCTGCCAAGATCTCAACTCCAAACGGAGGAGCAATATCAAATGATAATCACAATATACTCAATCACGAATCTAAGCACGATAAGATAACACAGAGAGTCTAACAACTAAAAAGTCTAACCACCTCCAACTACTACAACAACCACAACATCAAATAATAATACAACAATATCCAAAATAATATACAAACAAGGTCTCAAACCAAAACCGGAGACAAATCCGGTGCTAAAAGCTAATAAAACAACAACAAGATCCTAGTGATCCCGGCTACCAACCCGGAAATCACCTCTAAACTAGAGGGTCCCTGTCTGCACCATCGACAGGCTCAGGTCCATAAAACGTCGGACACCAATCCTCCGGATACTCTGAAAAATATGTCCAGTCAGGACTGGAGCAAGTACATCTCTAACAGCAGTTCCATTTAAATGATAAAAACTATAAAACAGTTATAGCAAGTAGCAAGAAGAAAGAAGTAAGTATGAAACAGGAAATAAACATGTATCACTGGTGCATAAAGGTAAAGATGCAGGAGTATCAGAAACAAGATAGTAGTAACTGTAAGATATAAGAATCTAAGCTAAGATCAAGTCCGTGCACATGAACGTGTAGTGAGTCCAGCATGAAAAACATGTAGTGAGTCAAGTCCAGAAACATGTAAGTGAGACAAGTCAAGAAATGCATGAGAGTCCAGACTATAAAGAATGAACTCGGTGTCTTTGAAATACTTGTTTCGACATGTAAACGGCTAGGGGTAAGTACGGCTCACCGCGCACTGGGTGCACGGCTGCTATCATTCCAGATTAGACCAGAGGGAGTGATTCCTGATGATGCCAGATAGGAATGTTTACATGTCTACTCGAGTATTTCCCCGCCCCGACTAATACAAGTGGATCCAAGACCCGACACGCAAATCAAGATGAGTCCAGCCTGAACATGAGTGATGCCTGTAGGTGATGCCTGTAGTGATTCCAGAATAGAGGCCAGAAACATGAAATGTACGTGTCGCAAGTAAATGAATCCAGAAATATCAATCAGTGTCTCGTGTTGTGCCAGAATAATCATATGATACTATACTAGAAGCTGAATCATAATAATCATCAGATAATGAAAACTATCAGAGAATGTACTCGCCTGACGTCCTGAGCAACTGGCGATCCGAACTGGTGTCGCAAGGACCTAATGCGAAAAACAAGGTTAAACAGGGTTCTAATGAGTTAAACAGATATAAAATAACTAAAAATAGGTTTCTAGGGTCGTTCTAGGTCAAACGGGTCAACCCGGTGAAATCTGGGTGAAAAAGTCAACTCTGGGTCCAAAAAGTCAACTCTAGGTCGAAACTAGGTCAAAAGTTGACTTTGGCGGTCAACCGAGTCAACTACGGTCAAGTCTGGGTCAAACTAGGGTGCTCCTGAAATTCTAGGTCAAACCGAGCTCATTAAGCTAGAAAACTCTCAAACTCGCCTCCTTGAGATACCGGGATACCCTCGGTATCCGATACCTCAACCTAGGCCACGCACCCCGCCTAAACCCGCTAAAACCTATGCTAGCACACGTAATTATATATATATAAACATATAAAAATCATTCCAAGACAAATCCTAGGCTATTGCTCAAAAACCCCGCTCGAAACCCAATACCTTGGTTATCTTAAGGTATTGAAATACCTTGGTATCTCAAGATATTGAGGTTTCGCTCTAAAACCCCTCTAACTAGCTATCTAGCTATTGAATATATACCTAGTTATTAATCTAGGCTAGATAATATATATATCTATCATATTTATATATATCTAAGCATATATGTACCTATGTATATATTTATCCACACACATTTACCCGATTACCCATTATCTTACCTATACACCTATATATGTATATAACTTAGGCATATAGATATTTATATCTCTTAGATAGGTATATCTAAGAATCTAGTTATCTACCTACCTAGTATCTATCTACCTATCTAAATACCTAGCTATCTATCTATCAATATCTATCTATCTAATTATCCATAACTTATCTTACCTATTTACCTATCTATCAACCATCTATCTATTTATATATATATATCTATGCATATAGATATAGGTATCTACCATATCTACCTATCTATCTATCCATAGATATCTATCTATCTATGATACTATCTATCTATATTTCTATCTATCTAGCTAATATATCTATCTCATATATCTATCTATCTAGCTATGTATATATCTATCCATATAGATCTATATATCTAGCTATCCCTCTACCTATCCATCTACCTATCTAGTTATCTAGCTAACTAGATACCTATCTACTATCTATTCCTCTACCTATCTATTTATCTAAAACTCTATCTAACTAACTATAGATCTATCTATATACTTATCTATTGATCTACCTATTTATGTATTAATCTATCTATATCTATATATATATACATACCCCTCTCTCTCGCACACTGCTCTTGCTAGCTGCTGCTGCTGCTTGTACTGCGGCTGCTGCTACCTAAAACTGCTGCTGCTACTGTGCTTATCTGCTGCTGCTGCCACTGCTTAATGTTGCTGTTGCTGCTGTGCTATGCTACTGCTGCTGCTGATTTTGCTGCTGCTGCAGCTGCACATAGCTGCTGCTGCTCCCTGTTTCAGCTGGGCACCCCCCCCTCTCATCTCACATACACACACACACACCCCTATATATATATACATATATATATACATATATATATAACTCTATAGATATATATACACACTAACTTATACATTCTAACACACACTCACACTCAAACACAAATCAACACACACACACACAAATATACACACACACATATACACAAACACATATCTCTATATATATATAAACACACATCTACATATACTCACATATATCTATATATATATATACACTAATATATATATCTATACATCTACACACACACACACACTAACATATATACTAATATCTATATATCCTCACTCACACACACTCACTCACACTAGCACACACCCTCACACACACACTCTCACACACACTAGCACACACATAAACACTCATACATATATATACAAATATATATACATATATATAAACTCATATGTATATACCTATAAACACTCACTCACACTCACACACACTCACCTACACACTCACACAAGCACTCACTCACACACTCACCTACACATAACCACACATATATATAAATATATATATAAAAACACACACACAATATATATATATACACATATATATAAACAAACACAACACAACGCACACCACGCCCACAACGCCCACCAACGCACGCCCAACGACCCCGACACGCCCAAACACCCAAAAATATATAAAATATAACTCGAAACCTCTAGCACACACTCCCCGATACTAACCCAACGCGCGCACAAAGCCGAAACGAGGAAACCAAGTCGAAATGGCCGTTCGGTCATTTCGACGAACACGTGGTGCGCGGCTCGGAAAACCTCCTGAAACGCACACCAAACGAACTCGGAATCGGCCCAAAATTTACCCACGCGTCCTAAACGATGCCTAGATCCTAGAAAATGCGCTCCCGCGTCGATTCTAGGCCCGTGGCGGAAACGCACACGCACTTAGAATCGGCGACGACGAAAAGCCCCAATTTCGCCCGAAACGTCCGTTTCTCCGCGACACGACTTCCCGTGTCCGAACGGAGACACGCACTCACCCTCACGACTCCCGACAACGTCTACCTAGGTCCATCTAACCTAGGGCATCACCCAAAATTGGGCCAAATTCGGATTCCACCCGAAATCGACACAAAACCTAATGTCAAAGTCTCTAAACTCAC
>JAYESA010000955.1:0-74439 GCA_036927795.1 Iris macrosiphon | reverse complement strand
ACATATATACATACATATACATATATATATATATATACGTATATAATAGCGTATTTTTACCTGACAAGGTGGCAGGTGGGGTCCACGGCGAGTCGTCGGCGGAAGGTCGGCGGCGGAGTCGACGGCGGCCGGCCGGAGGAGCAACGGCAGTAGCAGTAGCTGCTGGCAGCAGTAGCAGCAGCAGCGGCTTGTGGCAGCTGCCGGCGGCGAAGCTGCGGCGGAGACGGTCGGCTAGGCGGAGGGATCGAAGGAGGGGAGGGTGGCGGAGAGATTGGTGGTGGTGGCGGAGGTCGGGGGTGGCCGGAGTGGCGGTGGGAAGCGTCGGGGAGTGGGGGAGGGGAGTTGCTGTGCGGTGAGGCGGTGGGGGTTGCGGGGGAGCTGCCGGCGGCGGAGGCTGTCGTGGAGGGACGGGACGGTGATGGTTGGAGAGAGGAAGTCAAGGCGGAGTGGATGGGGGTGGTGGCGGTGGTCGGCGACGGCTAGGGAGGCTGTGGTGGGCGGTCGGAGGTCGGGGAGCCACTGTGGTGCAGTGAAGGGGAGGTCGCTGCGGTGGCTCGCCACGGCGGAGCAGGCGGCCAGGGAGGGAGGCAGTTGGCCGGAGGGTGGCCTAGGGAGGGGCGAAGGGGTTGGCGGTGGTCCGGCGGTGGGCGGTGGTCGGAGCTGGCCGAGGGGAGTCGGGGAATGAGAGAGAGGGGGGGTGTTTCTAGGGTTTATATAAGTTTTACCCCAATGGCATTTTGGTAATTAAAGGGAAATGTTGGGATATTTTAGTAATTTGAATTTTTGGGATATTTTCAGCAAATTTTTCTGTGGATCCCATGCCACCTATTGTCTAGCCAATAGGGTGTTGCCACCTAGCATGTATTTTTGCATAAAAACCCTAATCTTTTCACAATTTGCATAAAAGTCCAAAAATTGGGAATTTGCGCAATTATGCAATTTGTCTGAAAAAATCACCTGGTTCTAAAATTTACTAAAATTTACAGAATTGAGGGAAATTGCTGGGGAAATGTCCTGGGCTGTGGGGATGAGCCTGGGCAGGGTCAGGGTCTGATTCTGCAGGTGATACGGGTCACCGTATTTATTATTTAATAAATACTGCGCACGGTGTTCACTAATTATTCAGGGGCAGTTAGGGTCATAATTTTTCTACGGTGTCAATACGATAATTGTAATACAATTAGTGTAGAATATTATCGTATTTTTGGTTGGGCAAAACAGGTGCCTACTGGTCCTCAAATCTCTAGGGTACAGAGGTTGGTAAAGAGCAGAAAATTAAATAGGAATAAAATACGTACGTTTGTAACGATATTTGTGCGACTAAAACGAAGCACAAAACGAGGTTTCTGGGAGTTGCTAAAAATACGGAAAATGTAGTCTAGCAAGTCTAGGGCAGGGATGGGAAATTAGTTTAGGGTTAACAGCTAGTGTGGTGCCCTAATTTATTGTGTAACAAACAGGTGCACAATCAATAGAATATATTAATAAATAAATTTTTAAAAAGTTACACTAATTCTAATTAACTAGAAATAATATTAAAATACTGAAATCTGGTCGAGGGAGTTTACAATCTACCCTCCTTAGAATATTTCGTCCTCGAAATAAAAACACACATATAATGAGAACGAAAGATTGATTGATTCGAAATATGAGGACATAGATAGCTGAAGTTTGATTTGAAATATTTTGGACATACCCTGATCTGGTAATAGATGGGGGAAACATTATCGGATATTCTCTACACGTTCCCAGGTTGATTTGCCTGGTGCATGATGTTTTCATGCAATATGAACTAGAGGAACGTAATACAACGTAAGGTAGGTAACGAAAGTCATTCTAAGAAAAATAAGAACAGTTTAAACTGTAATCTAATCTACTAATAGGGTTTGGTAATTCTTCAAGAAACTATATAATTGGCTATGGAAACAATACACTTCATATTTATACTATATACGAGGTTTCTTCTTTCCGAAATAAGGAAAGACGGAAAACAGTAATCAAGAGTTCAAGGGGTAATGGATTAGAAGTATGGAGATTCAAGGCGTTTAAGAATTCAATGGGAATTGTCAAGGCAGTTGTGGATGGAAATGCTATTCTGGTACTCCCTATTCACATATTCGTATTAGCACAGTTATGTAGCTGATATGATATGCGCAGAGGGTAAGTACACCTGTCTACCAATCATTATATCTCAATCCACTTAAAGTAGTTATGCGAAGGCGAATCAAGTGCATTATGGTTGATCAGACCGTAATACTCAGATTCTGAAATGTATTAGTGTAGTACTCCAATAATACATAATTAATGAACAAGCTTGATAAAGAATAAGCTTGCAAAACTAGGCTATAATAGCAGAGTATCATTTAAGGTAGTATAGCAAATATAAGTACGCTAGATTAGGATATGAGGAGTACAAAACAATTCAAATTCACAAAAAGACAAGATTCTATAATCTCTAACTTCTAGTCTAGGTTGCTAGTTGACCCAAAAGAGGTGTGGTTTTCTAAGTTCTACAACCTTAATATACACTATAGGTTGTCCGTATTTAAGCACATGACTTGTATCCAGAGCGTACCTCTTTAATTGGAATATGTGGAAGACGTCATGTACTTCTTCCAATGTCTGAGGTAATGCTATCTTGTAAACAACTTCTTTGATGCGTTCCAACACATCAAAGAGTCTGATGTACCTCGAGCTTAGTTTTCTTCTTCTTCCAAGTCGGATAGTTTCTCGGGTAGGTGAAAACACAAGATTTAGAAGTTACTGACTACCCTAATAAGTCATGTATATCAAATCTAATTTGGAAACTACCTGTAGTATTCAGCTATTACTACATTTACATGTTTTGAGCCTAACAATCAACGTCTAGCAATCTACCTAGATGTGTTTGCTTAATCCTGATATCCGAATGGGTAACTTGGTGGTCTAAGGATGACGTTTCTCTTCCCGTAGTCTAGGATAGTATTTGTACTGGCTTAGTCAGTCCATGTCTAAGATAACGTCGAAGTTTGGTGTTGAAAGTACCGGGAATCGCGTCCTCATTACGCTACTATACATGACTACTAGCATGCTTTAGTAATGTTGGTAACTGGAACAATGCCTCTTCCGGTAAACCTGACTATTTGCATGGGTACGAAACTACTAGATGTGAAAGACAGTGTAGCTCTAGAATCAAATATGCGGTTTGCTGGTAATAATGCAACTATAAGGGTACCTGAGATGGTTTCACCTTTCGGTTCTTCTGCAACTGCAGCTAGTGCAAAGGCCTGCTCGTGCCTTTGTCTAATGGTTTGTTGTCTGGCTAGGTAGTACTGCGTGTCTTGGGTGGCTAAGGGTGGGCCCCTCTGAAATCTTCCAAATGCTGGGGAATGCTGACCTCTAGTAGGGGGTTGCATTCTCTGGGCTGGTGCTGCTGGTCCTTGCCCAGTCCGAAGTGTTGCTTCTCTGTGTTGTGGGCAGTCTCTGGCCCTATGTTGATTATCTCCACAAATCAAGCATAGTCTATACTTCCTTCGACAGTTTTTGGCATAATGTCCCTTTCTGCCACAATAGTGACAAGTCGGAAGTTCCTTGTATTGATATGGCCCTGTCTTGTGTTGTGCCTGATTTCTCAGGTGACGGATTGGTCCTCCTGCTCCTGTCTGGTCTATGGCTGATATGGTTGGATTTGAACACCTTGCTTCTCGACCAATGGCTTCTTGTATCCTTGCCTCTGAAAGAACTTCTTCGTATGAAATCCTCGACTGTGCCGTAGTATACCCTTGGAGTTCGGGGGTAAGGCCGTGATGGAACTTTAGGGCCTTCTTCAGCTTGGTTGGTATTAGGATGGCACCGAATTGACTTAGTCGACTGAATTCTGCATCATAAGCGTCGATGGTCATATTTCCTTGTTCCAAATGCAGGAACTGGAAGTACAGTTCATCTCTGACCATGGCTGGGAAATATTTTGAATTAAAATATTCCAGAAATTGTTCCCAAGTATGGTTCTTGTCGGTGCTGCGCTCGATAGATTCCCACCAGTGATGGGCGTTACCGAGGAGTAGGGTCCTTACTGCGGTCATCCATCGATCAGGGGAAAGCTGGGAACCTTCTAGCAGTATTTCCGTGTTAGAGACCCAGTCTAAGATCTCTTCTGGAGTTTCATTGCCCTTAAAGGTTCTCGGGCTCATCCGGCTAAAGCCTCGAACAGTGCTAGCTGGTTGGACAGGGGCTGGTACTGAGGCAGCTGTCCTTTCCAGAACCGTCATTAGGCATTGTCTCAGGACTTCAGTCTGTTGCCACTGAGCCTGTAATATGTCTTGGAACATCTGAGTTTGTCCCTCAAATTGTGGCATCAGGGCTGCAATAACTGGAGGTGGAGGCAAAGGTATCTCCGCCTGCAGTGTTGGAGCCTGAGAAGGTTGCCCTTCTTGCTGGACTGGTGTTGCTTCCTGGGTCGGATCTTGGTGAAGGTACGAGGTTGTTGGATTGACCAGCATTCTTCTCGGAGATTGGTCTCTCGGGATTGGTGTCCCTTGGACATCTGGCGAGAGGTCTGTTGCTTGGTCAGTTCCATCAATCGCAGTTTCCCCGGGGATGTCCATATTTCTGAAAAGAATTGAAAAGTACGAAGGACTTAATAGATGATAATCAAGCAGGATGCAATATTTATGGATGAAGTTAGTGTGGATGAGACCTAGTATTCCTATCCTATTGCAGGTTTGCTGAACATGATATCATGTTATTAGCAATTAACTCGACCTGCATGGGCCACCACTAAAACCGTGTCACGCCCCAGTCCCAAAAATATACGGAACTAGGCCACGTGTCACTGGCCAGCTGACACGTCACTAAGGGATTACCCAATTTTAATGGACCCAAAGTGATGTGCTACGCTGTCCTAAAATACTACAAGTCTAAATACAGGTAAATCTATCTCATCCACAAGAATAACAGGGAAAATGCTGAATATATAGATGCTATATCTGAAATGTCATATACAACCCAGATAAAGTCAGGTGGGAACAATCCCACTACAAAAAGTAAGCAGGAGTGAAATAAGATAAACTAGCACAACATCCTCAAAAATATGTAGCTCCAACTCCAGGTGCACTCAGGTAGACTCTGACGTCATCTCCTCTGACTCCATCTCAAGGGCATATCCAGACTCCTGTCCAAGTCCAGGTACTGTGGGGTAGAGTGTCTTAGCTAAACCTGGCAGGGAACCAGGTCCTCAGAGGGACGTAACAAGATACAGGAAAACAACATGCCATGTGTGTAAATACTGAATAGAAATTACTGAATAAAATAAATACAGGGTGCTAACCATCTATGTGAAATGCAATTTGAGACAACCTAATACGTATGGGAAATGTGTGGCTAGACATATGCTGACGTAATTCACCAATCTGTAGTGACAGGCTAGTATATGCCACATATGCCCCCGTTCAAGGGCACTATACAATTTTCCATCTACGATGAGAATGGTCACATGAATACATATCTATATCATCCGTATCACTCCGTCGAGTGCGGCACATGGTAAAGAGATGGGTGTCCCATACGTATTTTAGTTGTTCTCCCCTCCCAATGTAACTAAATGTCAAGTCGTATATTTCCTGAATTATTTTAATCCGTGATGCGGTCACACGTACTGGTAGCTAGTCAACTACGCAGCTCGCATCCCAATATGCATTGCAACCATGTTGCGTATTTCCGTGATAGGGTCTAGGAGAATATTAGAATACTCTCAGCTGTTGGTGAGTCTGTTAATAACAAGTCAACATAACAGTTTGACTGTACCAAGGTAGTCTCAGGTGATCAAAGTATATAAAATTTAAGAACAACGCAGATATCAAGAATTGAATTTAAGCATTAACTTGGCAAGGTATACTTGCCTACTCCCTGATAGTGTTGATAACCTGATCTTGCAGTCAGGTTTAAGGTTGCTGGTGACAGGGGGTCACTGGCTGTGCTGAAGGTGGTTTCTGTTTAAAACAGACAGGATTCGTAAATATCAAGTCTGTAATATAAAGTATATATATATACTTATATACACATATATAATATAGATCTATATATAGTATGTATATATATAGATATAATATATATAGTATATGAAGAACAGACAAATGCAGGTATTATAATAATAGCAGGGTATATCCACTGCTGCAGATATATAATATAGTATTTATCAGGGTGTATCCACTGATATAATAAATTGAAATGACAGGGCAGAAATTAAATACGTATATATCTATGTACTGTATAGTATATATATATATAGATATAATATATATATAAAAAGAAAATGACATTTGCAGGAATTTAAATACAAATATAAATGCTGTAATATCCAGCACTAATACCAGGGTCTATAGGTGACCACTGTTATATACAGTATTTATAATATAATTATTGTCAGGGTCTATATGTGACCACTGTCATATATATAATAATATATGAATTTAAAGGCAGTGCTAGAATTTAAAATATGCATATAAATATAAGCGGTATTATCAGCAATATTATTTATTATTAATAATAATACATAGTATAAATATAACATATTAATAATATGTTATATTATGTACATATAGATAATATATATATATATATAGATATATATTTATATAAATAGGTGCAGGAAATTAAGTGCAGAAATAAATAAAAGAAAAAGAGTGCATAGTATACATATATACATTATAGTAGAATTTATATAACATATACAAATATGTTATATATATATGATATATATAGTATACATATTATATATTATAATTATAATTATATATATATAAATATATATATATATTTATAAGTAAGGAAAAACGGAAATGAAAAATGCATATTTATATATATACACAAAATACATATATATATGTAAAATGAACAAAATACATATATATATATATAAGTAAATATATATACTGTTTTTATTAAATACTAAATAATAATAATAATAATAATAATATATATATATATATTGATATATATATATATACATATATATATACATAGAAATATATATCATATATATATATACATAGAAATATATATTTAATATACATATATATATACATATATATAAAATATATACAAATAATAATAACAATAATGATAATAATAATAATAATAATAATACATATAATATACTGTATTTATACAGTATTTATATAATATATATTAATATATAATATATATAACCATATATATTAATATACATATATATATATAAATATATATACATATATACATACATATACATATATATATATATATACGTATATAATAGCGTATTTTTACCTGACAAGGTGGCAGGTGGGGTCCACGGCGAGTCGTCGGCGGAAGGTCGGCGGCGGAGTCGACGGCGGCCGGCCGGAGGAGCAACGGCAGTAGCAGTAGCTGCTGGCAGCAGTAGCAGCAGCAGCGGCTTGTGGCAGCTGCCGGCGGCGAAGCTGCGGCGGAGACGGTCGGCTAGGCGGAGGGATCGAAGGAGGGGAGGGTGGCGGAGAGATTGGTGGTGGTGGCGGAGGTCGGGGGTGGCCGGAGTGGCGGTGGGAAGCGTCGGGGAGTGGGGGAGGGGAGTTGCTGTGCGGTGAGGCGGTGGGGGTTGCGGGGGAGCTGCCGGCGGCGGAGGCTGTCGTGGAGGGACGGGACGGTGATGGTTGGAGAGAGGAAGTCAAGGCGGAGTGGATGGGGGTGGTGGCGGTGGTCGGCGACGGCTAGGGAGGCTGTGGTGGGCGGTCGGAGGTCGGGGAGCCACTGTGGTGCAGTGAAGGGGAGGTCGCTGCGGTGGCTCGCCACGGCGGAGCAGGCGGCCAGGGAGGGAGGCAGTTGGCCGGAGGGTGGCCTAGGGAGGGGCGAAGGGGTTGGCGGTGGTCCGGCGGTGGGCGGTGGTCGGAGCTGGCCGAGGGGAGTCGGGGAATGAGAGAGAGGGGGGGTGTTTCTAGGGTTTATATAAGTTTTACCCCAATGGCATTTTGGTAATTAAAGGGAAATGTTGGGATATTTTAGTAATTTGAATTTTTGGGATATTTTCAGCAAATTTTTCTGTGGATCCCATGCCACCTATTGTCTAGCCAATAGGGTGTTGCCACCTAGCATGTATTTTTGCATAAAAACCCTAATCTTTTCACAATTTGCATAAAAGTCCAAAAATTGGGAATTTGCGCAATTATGCAATTTGTCTGAAAAAATCACCTGGTTCTAAAATTTACTAAAATTTACAGAATTGAGGGAAATTGCTGGGGAAATGTCCTGGGCTGTGGGGATGAGCCTGGGCAGGGTCAGGGTCTGATTCTGCAGGTGATACGGGTCACCGTATTTATTATTTAATAAATACTGCGCACGGTGTTCACTAATTATTCAGGGGCAGTTAGGGTCATAATTTTTCTACGGTGTCAATACGATAATTGTAATACAATTAGTGTAGAATATTATCGTATTTTTGGTTGGGCAAAACAGGTGCCTACTGGTCCTCAAATCTCTAGGGTACAGAGGTTGGTAAAGAGCAGAAAATTAAATAGGAATAAAATACGTACGTTTGTAACGATATTTGTGCGACTAAAACGAAGCACAAAACGAGGTTTCTGGGAGTTGCTAAAAATACGAAAAATGTAGTCTAGCAAGTCTAGGGCAGGGATGGGAAATTAGTTTAGGGTTAACAGCTAGTGTGGTGCCCTAATTTATTGTGTAACAAACAGGTGCACAATCAATAGAATATATTAATAAATAAATTTTTAAAAAGTTACACTAATTCTAATTAACTAGAAATAATATTAAAATACTGAAATCTGGTCGAGGGAGTTTACAGAGTTGATACCACAATCCTATATTTTCGTGCTTGCTTTGCCAAGTACGGCATACCATAGGACACTTAACACTATTCATGTGACAGAATCTTTTCTGAGTTATTTATGGTAATTCTGTATAGGTTTACATGATTCGTGACATAAGTCTTGCACATACATAGATATTATTATGACTTACTGTATTAGTTAGAGGTCATGATCTTGCGTATTATGGATATGAAACGTAAGGTTACATTGGGTGGGCAGAGTCTTACCATACTAAAGGCTGATTATGTTATATATATATATATATATATATATATATATATATATATATATATATATATATATATATATATATATATATATATATATTACATTATTGGTGGTGCCTTAGTCTCTGACTAGAGCTTTGGCACACGTACTGGCCCTTCGAGATATTACATGCTGCTATGGGTTTTCCTGACACAGAGCCTATAGTAGTTTCAGCCTGAGTATGATTAATGCTCTCATTTATATTTCACATAGCTGGTTACATAGCTTGCCCTGAAGATCTATTTTTACTAACTGCATTTTATTTGGCTTTAGTTATTCTTGTACCTTGCTATGTCCCCTGAGAACCTGGATTCGGATTATGTCCCAAGGTATAGCAGAGAAGATCTACCCCGAGGTATACGGGACAAGAGAGACACTGGAGCAATATCAGCACCATAGGACGATGTGGTGCTAGAGGATTTCTTCTGAGTATTTCGTTATATACTCAGTTATATCTGTTTCTAGATAATATATTTTCTGATTCTTGGATTACTGTATTAAACTTATTATCGGGTTGTTCCCTGAGACACTTTTATTGAGACTTATTGATAGATTATATTTTTTGTTTAATCTGACATTTTGAATTGTGTTTACCTTCTGTGGATGAGATTAGAATTAGACTGTGACATGTATCGTAGACCATTGTATTTATTTACAGCTTAAGTACACTCTAACGGGCCCATTAAATTGGGTTGTCCATTAGAGTTGTGCTGCTGGCCATTGCCACGTGGCTAGTCCCTCGGTATTTTGGGACTGGGATGTGACATGATTTTTGTGGAGGCCCATGCAGGTCTACGACTATGTTGCTTCAGTTTCAACTAAGAAACCGAGCAAGCCTGCAAATTAGGATAGGATAAGTTATAGAATCTCATCCATATATTGACATGTTCTTGACCTCTGTATCGACTTCAAAATAATTTCTTGACTTGCATCCTGCCTTGATTCCTCTGTGCACCTCTCATAGTTTACTTTGAATGTAGAGTAATGGATCCATGAGCCAGCGACGAGACTTCTGCGAGAATACCACAAGGTGTTGTGGTCACCAACGATGATGGAGTAACACCATTAAGTGGAGATCCATCCACTCAACAAAGCAATCGAATAAATCAGCATGCCTCAAGATTCTAGCTAGACGATATTCTACCACCGTCGTAGTTTACTCCACCAATGCCAGTTTTTCTACCATGACAGCCTATGGACGGACAACATATATTCTAAATGTTCTATGCAATGATGCAAGCCCAACAACTGGTTCATCAAGAGGCTCAGCGTCACGAGGCAGAGAACCTGAGAAACAGTATAGTGATCGCATTGGAGCAGGCGAACCCACCAGCTAGACGACCATCGACGGGATCTATCACTGATTTTCGCCAGCTGAAGCCCCGTACCTTTTTAGGCAAGGAGGAGCCCACTGAAGTTCATGAGTGTCTCACAAACATTCAACACCAATTGGAAGCAATTGAGCTACCAAGGGAGCGTTGGATGACTGTCGTCAGGATACAGTTGATGGGCAATGCACATCACTGGTGGCTATTTGAGAAGAGACGGCTCGAACTAGACCGAGTCACTTGGGAGGAGTTCTCTAGAATCTTTCAGGAGATGTACATTCTATCTATTGCTCGATCGAAACTTCGGGACAAGTTCAATCGCCTCACTCAAGACAATATGACAATGAAAGAGTAATATATGGCGTTCATCCATTTGAGTTGCTTCGCCCCTACTCTGATCCTGATATAAGAGGAGAAGGCGGAGAAGTTCTTCGACGGACTAAGCTTTGAGCTACAGAGATTAATCGGCCCCATTGTACCTACTTCTTCCACGAACGTCCTTGCTGCAGCCCGATGCATGAAGTGCGTCACCAGGAGAGAGTCCAGCCTGAAATGGCCGTTTATATCAGCACCAACAAGAGAATTACACGGGGAGTCTGCAAAGCGACCCCAGATGAAACCACCACAGAGAGCAGTATAACAATCCCTAACCCTTCCTACTTCTCACTACTGTGGCAAGGTAGGCCATATTGAGAGGGAGTGTAGACTTAAATTGGGATTATATTTAGCTTGTGGATCCAGTCAGCATTCAGTAAGGGATTGCCCTGAGCGTCGAGAAGGAACACCGATAGTAAACCGACAAGCTTTACCAGCACAGGGAGGATATCAGCCGAGGCCACCCTTGGCAACACGGGCATCACTCTTCCAGCAGGCCCAACAACAGCAGGGGGCACCACGGCAAGGACGTGGACAGGCTTTTGCGATAACAGTGGAGGAGGCACAGACTCGAGGAGTAGCGAATATGAGTAAGATTTAAGTTTTATCATAGCTATCTATTCCTAGTAATACTTTAACACGTGCATGTTAGTTCCATTCCCTAGCCTATACCTAGTATTATGATTAGTATGAACTTGTTAGTCTAGATTAGTAAGATGTCAGTGGTACCCATGTTTTCATAAGCTGTAATTGATCCTTGCTCTAACCAGACTCCTTTACTCTTGAGTTACTTATCTCTCATTGCCTAGGGAAATTTTTTTATTCCTTTCCTACATGTTCTGCTTGAACAAAACCCTCATCCTTCCTCTCGATTTCTCCTTGCTCATGGTTCCCTATCCTTTGTGTCATGCTTCAACAAATATGTCTTGCAACCGCATCATCTCTTCTGACCCGTTATGTTTCGTTTTCTTAATTGCGAGGACGCAATTCTTTTAAGGTGGGTAGATTATAAACACAGATTTTTAAAATTTTAATTTTGAATTTTCAGGATTTTTCTGTAATTTTAATTAATTATAATAAATGTTCTTCAGGGATTAATATTTTTATGAAATAAATTAATCATTAAAATATTACAAAAACAATAATTTTGAGTGTATAATTAATTATAGAGTGTTGTGTAATTTTTCTGAAATTTATTGGGCTCAAAAACTATTTTTAAAATAGCTAAAATACAATATTTTTAAATAAACCAAACCAAACCTGAACCAAACCAAACTTGAACCGATACCAACCGAACCAACCCAACCCTATTGGATTCGGATCCTAACCCGAAACCACAACCCGACCCGAACCCGACCCACTATCCTAAGCTACAGTAACTGAATTTTTAAATCCCCCGACCGTTTCAGCGACCCCCCGATCGTTCGTCTCTCCGCCGCCGCAACCCTACCGCCGGCCGACCCTTCGGTTCATCTCCCCAACCGCCGATGACACTCCGGTACACCTCTCCGTAATCGTCGTCGCCGGCCAACCCTATATAAACCCCCCAGTGACCGAACCCCCATCGCCATCACCCTCTCCGACTTCACTCCGGCCGACTTCGACTCCGGTCACCCCGCCGACTCCGGTCACCCCGGATGCCATCACTGCGACGATGACGACCCCGCCATCACAGCAGACACCGACGACCGAGCAACCGCCGACGACCGAGCAGCCACCGACCCGCCACCGTCCAAGTACAGTAAAGTCAGATTCGACCCCTCAACTTCCGGTGAGTTTTTCTTCTTCCACGATGTGTCGATTCTCTGACGGCTTATTGCGATGTGTTCGCTGTATGACCCTCTCGAACCCTGTACAATTAGATTGGGGTATCGTGTCCTGTGTCGGTCGTAAACCGCGACGCAAAACAGAGAAAAATAATCCAATTTCTGGTTCTGAAAACTGTCCCGAAACCCTATGTTCATAACCGTTTTTCTCCCAACCTAGTTAATAATTCTAAATTCTATTTAAACAGTAATTTAGAAAACATAACCAAGTTTTAAACCCATTAATTAGTTTAATTTAATTATTTGTAAGTTTTGTTCTATTCGCGGTTAAAGTTGACCAAAAACTTGATTTTTAAAACCCAAATTTTTTTGAAACTGGGTGCGTCCCACTAAACGAGGCAACTTTGCATTGTGCGAATTGCATCGGAAGGTGCGTATCGTCAATGCGGACGTGTGGAATTTTGTCGAAGTTGATTTGGATGTGCACGCACACCGAAATCAACGCCTATCCGTCAAAAAACTCTGTATCGACCTATTTTGACACTCGTCATAATTGCGTGTATGCTTATCGTTTCGCAACAAAACTTGCGCCATCAGATTCGTAGCGTTACGCTGGTCCTATGACCCAAGTTTGGTTCGATTCTAAGAACGTTGACAAAACCCCGTTTTCGTGTGCCCCAGGGCTCCACTTGACGGGCGATTTTGTGATCGGCTCATCGGAATTCAGTTCTGGATATTCTGTTGGATTTGTATCATCGTTCTGAACTCGTAGACACTAAGTTTGACGAATTTGGAGAACTTTGTCTCTGGCACATTTTTTGGTGCGAATTGGACCACATGTGGACCCCGCTTTGACCAGAAACTGTCAATTCTGCCCCTATGTCCAAATTGGACTAATGGGTAGTCAATCCTAGATATTTCATGTATTCTGAGAGTGATGATAATATTTGTTTCAGCATCCGGAGACGTACCTGGAGATTTTGCTGTTACCGGAGCAACTGAAGGAGTTCAAAACCCAGGCAAGTGTACCTTGCCAAACTTGCAGTAGTTACTTTAATATTATTTGCTTGATTTATTTCTGTGATGTACCTGCTCAATCTAGGACCGTGAGATATTGCTTAACGTCCGAATAATATTCGGGTGTCGACACCGTACGCGGAGTCGTGTAATGTAACTTAAAGAGTTGATACCACGATCCTATATTTTCGTGCTTGCTTTACCAAGTACGTCATACCATAGGACACTTGACACTATTCATGTGATAGAATCTTTCCTAAGTTATTCATGGTGATTCTGTATAGGTTTACAGGATTCGTGACATAAGTCTTGCATATACATAGATATTATTTTGACTCGCTGTATTAGCTAGAGGTCATGATCTTGTGTGTTATGGACATGAGACGTAAGGTTACATTGGGTGGGGAGAGTCTTATCATACTAAAGGCTAATTATGTTTTATATATATATATATATATATATATTACATTACTGGTGGTGCCTTAGTCTCTGACCAGAGCTTTGGCACACGTACTGGCCCTTCGAGATATTACATGCTGCTATGGGTTTCCCCGACACAGAGCCTATAGTAGTTTCAGCCTGAGTATGATTAATGCTCTCATTTGTATTTCACATAGCTGGTTACATAGCTTGCCCTGAGGATCTGTTTTTTACTTATTGCATTTTATTTGGCTTGAGTTATTCTTATACCTTGATATGTCCCCTGAGGACCTGGATCCGGATTATGTCCCCAGGTATAGCAGAGGAGATCTACCCCGATGTATACGGGACATGAGCAGACACTGGAGCAGTACCAGCACCAGAGGACGATGTGGTGCCAGAGGATTTCTCCTGAGTATTTTGTTATATACTCAGTTATATATGTTTCTAAATACTCTATTTTCTGACTCTTGGATTACTGTACTAAACTTATTATCGGGTTGTTCCCCGAGACACTTTTATTGAGACTTGTTGATAGATTATATTTTTTGTTTAATCTGACATTTTGAATTGTGTTTACCTCATGTGGATGAGATTAGAATTAGACTGTGACATGTATCATAGACTATTGTATTTATTTTACAGCTTAAGTACACTCTAACGGGTCCATTAAATTGGGTTGTCCATTGGAGTTGTGCTGCTGGCCATTGCCACGTGGCTAGTCACTCGGTATTTTGGGATGAGGCATGACAATATTGTTATTCTTCGATCCATGGCAACAAGAAAATAGACTTCAAAGATTGTATATTGAACTGAGCTTCTCCTGTGTGGAAAGAAAGAAACTTTGTATGGAAAGAAATAAAAAAATTGATTGCAATATTTGATATGCTGATATCAAACAAATACTACGTTTATATAGGTAACTTCGAAACGATCGTTAGACGAATGTTGGATATGAACGTTAAAAAAATAAGAGTCGTTGAAAGAGCGGTTGTGAAATAGCCGTTGGACATAAACCAACTACTAAACCAACACCAATCCATAGACCCAGACCCAATTTTAAACCGAAATAAAAACCAAATCATTCCCCAACCTATTATTTGTCTTTCTTGTTTACTTAGTCTTTTTTTTCTTATAAAAAAAAACTAAATCATTAAAATAAACAGAAAATTAGAGGACACAAATAAATACTAGTTTTTTTTCTTTATTTTGTTTTTTTTTCTTATCAAACATTAAACATTGCAATAGCCGTTTTTTTTTTCTTTAAGGATTTTTTTTTTTTACAATTTTCTAAAAAAACCAAACCGTTTATTTTTTTTTAAAATTTATCTTTTCAATTAATTTGTTTTAATCTTATTTCGTTAAAATAAATTTTTTTAAACTAAATTCCAAAACTAAACTAAATAAAAAAAAAATCAAAACATAACTAATAAAACAAACCAACCAAACCAAACCATCCCAACCCAACTGCGGGCCCCACAGGCCAATTTTTGCCAACACTGTTGGTCGAAATTGTGCTTCGGTCAACAGTATTGACAAAAATTGGTCGGGGGGGTCCACATTTAATTTTTTTTGATATTTTTGCCTACGTGTTCGTTTTGTTGTGTTTTCTGCCAACTGAGTTGGCTGATTCTGTCTTTATTTTTAATTTTAGTAAATTTATTTCGTTTACATTAATTTAATATAATTAATTTTGCTACAGTAAACTTTTTGCTGAAAATGTCACCTGTAATATTGAATATTTTTTTTTATTGAAGGATGAACCCATCTAGTGCTGGTGAAGCTGACTGTCGTCAAACTCGTCTCTCTCTCTCTCTCTCTCTCTCTCTTATTTTTTTGCCCCTAGAGAAGTGTGCCAAGAACCAAAGTGGAAGTGGCATCTCTCTCAAGAAAATGTAAAGAAGCCCATGGGCAATTAGTCAACAACGGGAACAAAGGTCCTTTATTCCTCCCTCGCACATTCTTTTCTTTCCTCTCCTCTCCTCTCCTCTCTCTCTCTCTCAGAAATCATAGTGGAAGACTAAAGAGCAGCGGTGGTATGGCAATGGGAGAAGGTCACAGCTCCACTCTTGTCCACATATTGGTCATAGCACTCAGCCTCACTGCCTTTGGCTTTGCCATTGCAGCTGAACGAAGAAGAAGCACTGTGAGCCAGCCCCCTCTCTCTTCTTTACTCTCTCCTTTACTTGAGACTAAAAAATATTGTTTTGGTTTCAAGATCTGCTACTACTGCCATATCGATTTTGCTTGGGTTTTTAATTGAGTGGGATCTTCTATTTTGAAGGGAAAAATGATTATATTCCGTTATATTTATGTTGGTCCTCCTGAGTTTTGAGGATCTCGAGCTGCTTTAAAACAAAATTTGGAAGGAAAAAATTATATTGATGTAACATTTTTCTTTTGGTATGGACTTCAAAAAAATGTCTTTCATAGTGTATAAGTTCAGATCTAGTGTTAAGATCTCACTATGATGACATGTTTGAAGTCCATACTAGTTCTAGCAAAACTACCGGATGAGCGATGGAGTCCCAATACATGCCAAAGAGAATGTTTTTACATTATTTTGTAAGTTGCGATAGTAATCTCACATAGTACTAACTCTCGAGGGGTTGTTTGGTTGCTTGAAAGCTATTGATGAGAGTTAAAAGTGCAAATCCAGCATGGAATAAGTTGCACTAACTGGAAAATGCAAACCAGGTAATGTTTGGTTAACCATTGAATGTATCACTTTAAGGGGCTGTTTGGTTGCTTGGAAGTGGCCATTCATTGAAAGTGAGCACTAAATGTCTGCTCGAAATGTTTGCTTGAACACTGAAAATATTTCAATCATATGAAGTTTTTTTTTTTTTTTTACCTTCTTTGCATCAACATTTTTAAGGAGTATGTTGACTTTCAGTGCTTTTGATCAAGTGACACATCGAACCATGAACCACTTTCAATGGTTCAACACACATTTTTGGATTTGCACTTTCTGGAAGGTGCAAATTATTCCATGCTAGATTTTCACTCTCTTTCATCACCCTCTTTCAAGCAACCAAGCAGGCCCTAAGTATTCAAAAGCATTGAAAGTCCACGTCCTCCTTTGAGGGCCTATTTGGATGTTTGTAACTCCTCGAAAGTGTAAAAGTGACACTTTTAACATGATGTAATGCAGTGCAGTTGCACCACGTATTACTTTTCAAAATATGATTGGATACATAGTTTTTTGTCCCTCGGAAATGAGGAGTTTCAAACCTATTTTGTTTGGATGACAAGATGAAATTGTAGGTGAGAATTAAAAATGTAGGTGAGAATGAAAGTGCAGCAACCCAAAAACCACTTCCTCCACTCTTTGTTGCAGCTCAAAATGAGCACTTGCATGGGACAAGCAACTTTTGTTTGTCAGACTTTCAATGGAGAGCCCAATTTCAACACCCATCCAAACATTGAAACAACCACTTTCAACGGACAAATGCATAGAAACTATCACATTCAATCCACTTGCAGCTATCCAAACATGCCCTAAAAGTTGGACGTGGAGAAGGGAACATTCCTTTATAACATATAAAGTACACCTTCTTTGAATCTCCACTTTCTGGCACTTTCAATACTGAACAAAACATCGAAAGTGAACTTTCGATAAATGGGCACTTGCACCCTCCACTTTCAAGCAACCAAACAACCGTTCATTACAAAACATGATCATCATGTGATTACTAGGGCTATCGTTTGAAGGGTAGGGATGAGACTCGGAAGAGAGAGGCATGGGAGATAGAGGAAGAGAAGCAACATAAAGAGATTGTAGATTGTAGAGAATAATGAGCATGCTCTCCTTATTAGTCTTAAGAGAGTTTTGCTTATTTATAAAAACTTAAGAATACAAATATGAAACACCATTTTATCAATAATACAAATAAAGACTCAATATAGAAAGATAAGCTCTTGAAGCAATCTATCAAATAGACAGAATCTTTTTATCAAAATTTAATAGACCCAAATAACCTATGATCATAAAATAACCCAATACACATTGTATTCTTCTACAAATGAGATCTGAACCTTCGCTCATAAAACTTAGATCCTAATCTGTAGAATATTTTGGAGTTCTATTTTTTATTTATAATCTCTTGGCTATATATATATATATATATATATATATATATATATATAGTCTTACTACCCTCAATCTTACATAAAACTTCCTAATACATTCTATTATACCAACACTCATTCTCAAGATGGGCGAAACATATTCACTAAGTTCATCTTGTCACATCCTCTAATCATATCTACAGAGCTAAGTTCCTTGGTTATACTGTCTGCTACTTGATCCTTGGTTGGAACGTGGCCTAGCTCCAGTAGTCCACTGTCCAACTTCTCCTTGATGAAGAACCTATCGATCTCGATGTGTTTGGTCCTGTCACGCTGCACTGGATTGTTGGCGATACTGATGGCTGACTGGTTGTCACACCACAACTTCATCTTGGCTCCTTGATCTAGCTTTAGCTCCACCAGCATACTCTTCAGCCATAGCAGCTCTGCAACTCCCAAGACCATAGCTCTGTACTCCGCTTCAGCTGTTGATCTGGCCACCACTGACTGCTTTTTACTCCTCCAAGAGACCAAGTTGTCTCCTACAAATATGCAATAACCAGAGGTAGACCTCCTGTCATCAGCACAGCTAGTCCAGTCAGAGTTACAGTAGCCCTCGATGCTCACGTGATCATTCTTTCTGAATATCAGCCCTTTTCCGGGGACACCTTTCAAGTATCTCAGAATCTGGTACACTGCGTCCATATGACCCTTCCTTGGGTCATGCATGTAGCGGCTCACCACACTCACTGCAAAGCAGATATCATGACGTGTGTGGCTCAAATAGATCAACTTGCCCACTGTTTCTGGTATCTATCCCGGTCAACTGGTTCTCCAGTCTCAGCACCCAGCTTGAATCTCTGATTGATCGGCGTCGCTGCAGGTTTGCATCCCAACATCCGTGTATCTGTGAGAAGATCTTGCGCATACTTTCTCTGAGAAAGAACAATCCCCTCTACTTCTCGAGCAATCTCAATCCCAAGAAAGTATCGAAGAAGGCCAAGGTCCTTCACCTCGAACTCCTTGCCATGCTTCCCCTTGAGTCGGGCAATCTCCTGCTCATCATCTCCTGTGATAATCATATCGTCCACATATACCGCAAGCATGGTGATGTGGCCTCCACTCTGACGGAAAAATACAGTGTGATCATTCTTGATTCGCCGATACCCCATCCATATCATCGCCCTCCTGAATTTGTCAAACCACGCTCGAGGAGACTGTTTCAGTCCATAGAGGGACTTCTTCAACCTGCAGACCTTGCCCACTGTCTTATCAGTGCAGAATCATGATGGTATCTCCATGTACACCTCCTCCACTAGATCCCCATGAAACGCATTTTCACATCCAGTTGGTGTAGCTTCCATCCATCATTCGCTACCAAAGAAATCAGGGTCCTGACGGTGCTCATCTTCGCCACTGGTGCAAAAGTCTCGTCATAGTCAATGTTGTACGCCTGACAGTATCCTTTTGCCACAAGTCGAGCCTTGTAGCGTTCCACCTGTCCATCTGGGTTCTGCTTCACAGTAAAGACCCACTTGCATCCTCTTTCCCTCTAACAGTTTTACTAGTTCCCAAGTGTGGTTTTTCTCAAGAGTCCCTAACTCCTCGTGCATCGTCGCTTTCCACTTTGGATCGTTCTTGGCAACCTGTCAATTGTTAGGTACAGTAATACTATCCAAAGACGTAATGAATGCTCCATCAGAAGAAGAGATGGTATCATATGAAACAAACTGAGCAAGGTCCCAACCATATCTATCAGGAGGATTTTTCGCATTGCTGCGAGTGGTTTTTCGTACTGATAATGGTGTGGGAGGGGTAGGAAGAATGATATCACCTGAAGGAAAATCTGGTGGTGGTGGTGTCTCAGGAGTCGAGACGGACGCAGGCAAGGGACTTGGCACTGGCACTGGTCCTGTAGTTTGCTTCCCTTTCCAGCTGTAGGTAAGTAACTCCCCCTTAGCCGTGGGCCTAACACCTCTCATCTCCTCCTCCTTCTCCTGTTCCTCTTCACTCCCCTCCTCAACCGTTCCTCCATGTCATACTCCTAAATCGGTCACCAAACTCTCACAAATCTCCCTCTCGCCTCATACTCTCAGTGTTAGGTGAGTTGTCCATAGATGAGGTTCCTTCCTGACGGTAGTATGGCTCAAGCTCCATGAAGTGAACATCCATGCTCACAAATCTCTTTTTTTCTACTGGACTCCAGTACACGTACCCCTTCTGAGTCGCCGAATAGCCTACGAAGACACACTTGACTGCTCTAGGGTTAAGTTTTCCAACAGACGGTCTGTTGTCCTTCAAAAAACATACGCAGCCAAACACCTTCAGCGGGAGTATCCCACTATTATTTTTTTTGCAATATTTCACATGGAGACTTCCATCCCAGTACTTTCGAGGGCATCATGTTGATCAGTTGAGCTACTGTCAATACTGCATGTCCCCACTGACTCTGTGGAATATTAATGGCGATCATCATGTTCCTTGCCACCTCCAGAAGGTGTCTGTTCTTTCTTTCTGCCACTCCATTTTGTGCTGGTGTATATGCACATGTGGTCTGATGCTGTATCCCTTGGGCTGATAGGTATTTTTCAAGTGCTTTGTTGGTAAACTCTGTCCCATTGTCAGACCTCAGTACATTCACCACTGCTTTGTACTGAGTCTGGACATGTTTATGAAAGTCCCGGAAACAGACAAAGACATCACTCTTATTCTTCATCAAATACAGTCAGGTGACACAAGAGGAGCAATCAATAAAATAAACGAAATACTTGTAACCATTCATAGTAGTTGTGGCACACGGCCCCCAAATATCAGAATGTATAATATCAAAAACAGAAGAGCTCCTATGGCCAACACTAACATATGAGCTCCTAGTAAGTTTGTCTAAATCACATGCATCACATACTAGTTTCTCCTTATTTACTTTCTCATAAATAGATGGATACAACCTACTCAAAATACCAAAAGAGGAGTGCCCCAACCGTTTGTGGTGGAGTATCAGTGTATCCTCAACACTCATCTTCGGTCCTCCCATTCCTGCCCTCTCTGCCACAGACACCAATGCCGAATCTAGCCCTTCCCGATCCAGGTACCACAGTCCATCATGTCAAGTGCTAGTCCTAAATCTTCGTCTCGTCTCCTTCTCATGGAAGATCACCTTAAGAATATCAAAAGAGACGATGCATTTTAGTTGGAGGATTATAGAACTAATGGACAAGACTGACTAGAAAAGAAGGAACATGCAAAACATTTAATAATTTTACTGAACATGTACAATCGACAGTACCCTTACCGACCACTGGCTGGAAAGTACCATCGGCTATTTGAATGCTGTCCGTCGATGCTAGTTGAGTGTAGGAAGAGAACTCACTAGCATTCCCTGTCACGTGTCGAGACTCGAGACGCACCCGAATCAACAATCTAGTCCGATGATCTAAGGGAAGACATAGATGCAAGGGCGAGTGAGTCGTCAGTACCTTCCGATGGATAGGCATATATGGCAACGTTGCCTCTGGCGAAGACTGAGGTGGACGCCTCCTCAGTTTCACTCCTCCTGTCTCCATCGCTTGACGCTCTCTGCTTTCTCCTGAGTACCTCAGTTTCACTCCTCCTGTCTCCATCGCTTGACGCTCTCTGCTTTCTCCTGAGTACCTCCAGCATGCCCAACAATGCCTGATCCTCCTCAGTATAGGCGCAATTAGTTCCCTCCTCGCCATTTGCTACCAGCAGGTTCGTCCGATAACATCCTCGACCATTTCGTCGACCCCCACGACCATGGCCACGTCCTCCAAACTGTCTACGTCCACCACCTGAATCTCCTTCCTTGGGTGGTTTGGTGCAAGCATACCTCAGATGGCCCATCTCCCCGCAGTTGTAGCACTGTGGGGGGTCTCCCTTAGGTCATGTGCCGCCTGAATTGGCAACCGCCAATGCTGACTTCACTTCAGGAGGACCACATGTCCCTGCCTGCAGCTTGATGCGAGTCTCCTCCTGGATCATGGCCGAGATAGCCTCCTCAAGTGTAGGGATCTTCGGTTGGGCTAGAAGTAGTGCTGTCCTCTGAGCAAACACTGCGGCCAGCCCCTTAAGAAACTTCATCGTCTTCTCATGCGGACATACATGTCTTTCCTTACACTGCTGGTCATCGCAGCTCGTCTGATCTGAGGAGTGATCGTAATCCAACCACAGATGTTCTAACTCCTTGGCATACTCCTGCACCGTCTTCTCTCCCTGTACGGTGTCGTCGATCTCCCCCTTGATTTGAAAAACCCTCAAGTTATTCCCCACACCATCGTAGGTCCTCCTCAACTTCTCCCACACGTCATTTACCATCTCAAGGCCATCCACTGTGGCGGCGATCGACTGGACTAAAGAATTGAGGAGCCAAATATATATCACCATATGAGTGGACTTTCACTCGTCACGTCCTGCCGAGCCCTCATTCGGCTCTGTCTTTTCTCCCGACAAGAAATCCTTCAGGTTCTTCCCTGCGAGGGTTCTCCTCACCCTTCGTGACCAACTCAGGTAGGTGGCCGGTCCATCAAGCTTCAAATTGATGGAGGGAAGCTCCAACTTCGTCGGTGTTCGTGTCGCGCTCTCACCAGCCGACAGTTTCATCAGCTTCATCAACATTGCGACCTCCGCAGGGTCCAACTTCTTGATGATCTCCTCCATCGATCCTCATTTTTTTCGATCATCTCACACATGTCTCACGATTCACGTTCGTCCTCTTCGTCCTTTCCTAGATCCGATCATGCCTCTCCCCCATCGGATCTAGGCCTTCGATGTCAACGTCCGGAACGACCTGCGGGAGACGTCGGAAACCGCGGCAGAAGGCTCCTGCGGGCTCCGCAGGAGTCGCGACTTCGCGGTGGTGGCGGAAGTGTTGGTGGCGGCGACGGCAACGGTGGTGGTGGGCGAGCGGTGCGGCGGCGGCGTCGCGGAAGCGGTGGTGGCGGCTAGGGTTTGTGGCGGCTAGTTGTGCTCTGATACCATGTAGAATATTTTAAATATTTTGGAGTTCCATTTTTTTTATAATCTCTTGGCTATATATATATATATATATATATATATATATATATAGCCTTACAACCCTCCATCTTACATAAAACCCCTAATACATTCTAATATACCAACATAATCTTATACCATGATGATGATCAAAGTGACCTTTCTATGTATGGATCTCTTTTAAGGATTTTGATATTTTGGCAACAGTAGCAATAGCATTGGAAGTGAATAGTTACATATAGAGATGCCCGTTCCATGGTAAATGTGGTGATTAAAAATCTTTCAAATTTCATCATCATCAAAGCCCTTTCTCCAGTGATATGACAAAACTACTCTAAATTGAGTACACTCCATAAGTTGAATCTGATTGCCCACATTGTTATGACTGATTTCAACCTGTTGCCAACATTGATTTTTAATTTTTTTTTTTTCAGAAAAGACAAATTATTGGCAATAGATGGCTTGGCACAAAAATTTGATGCTTACTAACTTTTGGCATGGTAAGCTAACACAAAACGTATTGTGGGTGTCTCCTGGTTGAGTACAGCCCACACCAAAACAGGTGCTGGGTGATTTAAATTGCCATGCACTGAAACTGGACGAATCAGAGGAAGTGATGAATACATGAAAGGAGGCCCAGAAGTCTAGTTTCAAGAACTTTTGGTTTCATATCAAAACTCTTTATGTAGCTTGAGTTGTCTTTTTGAACTGTGTTTCAGATGCTTGTGTGATTTATGCTCCCTTCGCTCAACATTGAGTCCTTATTACGCCGAACGGGGTCTTAAGTTCAACTAATTTAATTTTACAATTAGGGTATAGGGTTTTAACAAATGAACAAGTTCTTTGTATAGATTAAACAGAAAATGGTGGGAGGAGACCTAGTTATTGTTACTGGTTTTGAAATTAATTTGCATGATTTACTTGTAAGAACACGACAGTGGCAAGCCTTCGAGAAAGGCGCAAACTTCGACTACGAGGTAGATGCCTTCAACACGTGCTTGAACTCCTCGGGATATGGTACACAATTCCTTGTCGAGGAAGAATATCGCACGCACACGCAGTGACACACGAGAACGACATATTCGATCCAGATTTGACTTGTGTTTCGAAGGAGTTTGATGTCGATTCTTCATCGATTGCTTGACTTCAGAAAGTCGTAAAGTTTAATAGAATAGAAGATAACTCATTCAACTCGGTTTCACACCTAGATTTGATAGTAGATTTGATTCAGATTCATTTGGTTTCCCTTCTACAATTCTTTGGCTACTTTTATAGCCATACAATTCAACCATAAGATAACACAAAATAATTCAAATGATGAACAAATAATCCTAAGGAAGATAAGCTTCATATGCAAATTAATCTCAAAATAACAAATAACAATAAAGATAAACACATAATTTAATGGGAGATAAAATCCATATCCAAAGTTGGTAAAGGGGTTAGAAGAAGATTTCTTGGTAACAAATATCTCAACTCTTCAACGAAAATATCTTCGTAGATTTTGCAAGATGACTAGTCCAAAACTCGGACTCGTCTATGTCTCGTGTTGCGTCTTGTTTGAATATGATCCCACCTTGTAGACAATAATATCCTCATGAATCAATACTTGAGGTCTCTCCAATTTCTGCTTGCCCGGCTAACAGATGTTCTACATTGAATGTACATTTGTGATTTTGGGGTTTTGGGGCTTATAATTTCAAACTAAGACTAGCTTTTTAAGAACTCTGCAGCATGTCACATAAAATTATGTGTGATAAAAAAAAATTGTTTTTTGGATTTTGAGCTTGCTGCAGAGCTTTCTTGGCACGTTGCTGGCTGTTCAGATTTGGTACATGTCTCAAGTGTGTATGCATTGTTTCCAGCAAAGGAAAATGAATGTGGATAGGGATTGTTGTCTTGAAAATAGGCAATGCTTCAACTGCATCAAAGGAAATTTCAACATGTACACATAATCGTTCTTGCTTGAAATTTGATTCCATGTTTACAACCATCTCTGCTGTATGTATATCTTTCAGACAAGTTGTCACTCGAAATTTATTGTGCTCTCCCCCGATTACTGTGATGTCTTTTGGTTTCATACAAAATAAATACTTCTCTTAATCATCCTGTCCCTTACTAGTTACTGTTACCCCAGCTCACTGACATACGGGCCAGGACAACGCCCTTGGTTCATGTGCTCCCCGTCTTGCCCACATGTCAGTGAGCCAGGGCAATAGATTATGGAGACGAGTAAGGAACAGATGATTATGTAAGGTACTTTTCTTCATAGAATTCAGATAATTGCTATTAACTACTAATAGGGTTAGTCATTGATAAATACATAGCTTGGACTTCTTTGATTATTGTTTTGAATATCCTTGCCATTGTTTTGCAAGTGTACAACCATGATCTTTTGGTTTAAGTTTAATACCATAGCCATCAGATATTTTTCTACCTTTTTCTGCAAGGATACGATACCTTTCTGTACCCAACTTAATGATTAATGTTTGTGGTGACCATGTCTGAGCAGATGGTTTGAATCAATTCCTTTAGTCTGAATTTAACATTTATTCTTATTTTTCTTCCTGCATGACAGGGTGAGATTGTTCATGACTCTTTTAATGCCAACATCACATTCTGTGTTTACGATTCTGATGTTTCCACCGGCTATGGAGTTGGTGCTTTCTTGTTCCTCTTCTCTAGTCAATCCATTCTTATGGGCGTCACAAAGTGCATGTGCTTCGGCCGACCTTTAGCTCCAGGTGGGAACCGTGCTTGGTCGATCATCTACTTTGCTTCCTCATGGTGAGCTGATATCTTCTTTGTACTATCCTCAGTTATGTTTCTCCTGTCCTAACTGACCGTGAACTGCTGTAGGCTGACCTTCTTAGTGGCATCCTCATGCTTGATCGCTGGTGCAACGAAGAATGCTTACCATACAAAGTACAGACACGTGATCTATGCTCAGAACTGGACCTGTGAATCGCTACGAAAGGGAGTGTTCATTGCAGGAGCGGTCTTTGTTGTCTTCACCATGATACTCAATGTCTACTACTATATGTACTTCGCCAAGGCTACGACTCAGGCTGCTCGTAAAACTAATCGGTCGAGCTCTACTGTTGGGATGACTGGGTACACTTGAAACCAACCTCACCGGATTTTAGTTCAATAGGGTTTTGTAAGTTCAAAGAAAAAAAAAAAAAAAACTCTCCTATCATCTATATCTTGCAATATTAGATTGGGTTATATATGTAGCTGAGCTTAGAGAGACCAATGTTGGTATTCTAGTTACTGTATGTTGCTGCTAGTACGAGATTATTTCTGTATTAATGAGACTCTTGTGTTCTTGTCATGCCTATTATTGTTCTCATCTAGCAAAATATTGCAGTTTAGTTGTGTTGTGTACATTGGAAGGTTCAATTTATGTTGTGATGACATCAAAATTCCTTAGCTTCATAACTATTCATTTGGGCTTGAATATCTGTGTCATTGATCTAAACATAAATATGAAAGAGTAGTTATTCCATGGGTTCAGAAAGCAGAACAATTTCTTGAGCAGGAAAAAAAACTAACACATCAAACAAGGACATGAACACATTACTACTCTTTGCGATTCCTCTTAGCATGATGGAACCTAGGAGGAGGCATGAGGCTCAGTGTCAGATCCGCCTCGGCCTCCCCTTCCTCGATGGCATTCTTATTACTCGTTCCCGGCTCCGCCTGACTCATGTGGGAAGCCTCCCCGGTCTCGACCGAGAACAAGCACTGGCGGTCCTCGTGAATTGTGCCCATAGCTCGGGGCGAGCGCTTGATCCTCGCACGGCCCCTGGCCGCCTTGGCTGTGTAGCAGATGTCGTAGTCCCTGAGGGGAGGAGCGGGGCTGACGAAGGCTGCGAGTTCGGAGGGAACGTGGTCCATGGGAGCGCCATCCAGCACGGCTTGGACTGCCGTTTCGCAAAGCTGCCAGTTCCCGGAACACAACAGGCCCACTGCACCGTGGACGGGGTCCACGACCCGTCCGCAGGCTTCGTACAACAGTGACCGGAAGATGTCTGTTGAATTGCAAAACTAAGATGATTAAGCTAATAATTCAGTTTCTATAGGCCGTAGGTCATGATTGACTGGTGCATAATTTATTTTGATATAATTTTTAGACTCTACCGACGACTAAATGTACACACAATACTACAGTGAAAAATGGTTTCTCTGTCCACAATGGTTAAGCAATACCTGAAGAGCTGGGTACTAATTACAGAATAAATAAAAATATATATATTTATATATTTCGAAAAGAAGAAGTTTAAGTATGAACTTTTTGTCAAAAAAGTCAAAAAAAAAAAAATATAATTATTTGGCCGATGGGGTGAAATGTTTGTAACTTAGCCAAATCTTCTCTTACACATGCTATTTTTTTTTGAAACATTTCTACCCATCCAGTATTAGAAGCCTAAACCACAAATGACTCAACATCATAATATTTTGACAATTTTGGAATCAGAGGACAAGTTCTAACTCCAAAACATTTTCTCTCCCAAATTAGGATTATCAAGTAACCCACAATCCTCTAGCAACCTAATCTGATTGGATTTTGTTTAACTCTATAATCCTTCTCTCTTCCTTTCTAACCTACAATCCTACTTTCAATCTCTTATACGTGCTTCAACTAAAAATAACTTTTAAAATTTTCTTACAACTACAAATTTTAGGCCTCGCTTCGTTGGCGGAAATGAAAAAAAAAAGGTAAATTAATTTTTTGCTATTTTTTTTTTTTGAAAAATTATAATTCTCACCTGTTTTTTTCCGAATATTTGAAAATGCCAAAAATATAGTCAGAATATATCTTTTACTTTCCATTACAGTGTTTGGTGTTTGTAAGGATAAGAAACAAAATCAAGTCATTTTTTCAATAATATCCTTGTACTAAGGAGAAGAGCTACAAAATCAAGTCACTTGTATCACTTTAGTTAGCAACTCAAATAGTCTCGGCTGAAATACAAGTGACTTGATTTTACTTATCAAAATTTTCACCCGGCATTACTAATTATCATCTACTGAATATCACTAAAGAAAAATGAACTCTACAGACAAATCAAAATAGATAAAGAAATCATAAAAGAGAAGCAAACTTGACATAGAATTCTAAAATGTATTGTAGATAAAAATGACAAATAATAATTTTGAGCAGGGATAGTTTAGTAAAAAAAAATTGTAATAAATGTAGAAAATTGGGAGGGAAAGTTATTCCTTGTGTGTGTGTGTGTGTGTCTTGAGAATCATTTTACTTTCCTGTTTCTTTCCTTTCGCTAGAAAGAAATGAGTTTCCTTTCCCAAGGCTCTAATTCCGCGAACCAAATGTACCCCAGTAAACCTAACTCCAGTGTTGGAAACTTGTTCCAAAATACATGTGAAAAGAATCACATATTCTGACTTTGACCCATACATCAATTTATACAAAAAATGAGAAGTAAAATGTTGAACCTCACCAAAATTGAAGGTTAACCAACAAAAAACTTCTGATAGAAAGGTGTTGACCTGGACGGAGGGAAACGGGTCCTGAGTTGATGAGGTTGAGTAGGCCAGCCCTTCCGTAAAACTTAGCGAGGAAGAATGTCGCATTTGCTTGTGACTCAGAATTCTTGATCCATTCAAGACACAGACGGATGATACAATTGTCCATGCATCCCTTCCGTAGCACTCTGCACCCATTGCAACTCATTATAATATGGCAAACAATTAAAACTTACTCCCTTTGCTCTCTTTCAGGATGATCGGGGTGAAACAAATTTAGACATTATCGATTGTTTATATAAAAGTGGGAGGTAGGTAGGGATTATGAATAGATTTCAGAAAAAACCAATAGTTTTAATGGGCGTAGTTTTACCCTAATGTCCATTGTATATGTCCTCATGTATTTACTACTGTGGTGAGAGGAGGAGGTTAATTTGGTCATTTAAGTGAGAAATATGGTATTGAGTATATGCATATAACTACAAAATGAGTTATAATGTAAGAACAAGCGTGTCCTATATTGTGGAAGTTTATTCCGAGGTAGAGTAGCCACGTCTCTCTATAAAAGTAAGAATATTTTGTATCCTTGCCACGAGAAACACAACACCGCCAACTCCATATATATATATTTGAAAAAATAACCATCATTGAGCATTGTTGATTCCGCTTTTCAACTTAGGATTATATATATTGAATATATGTTAACATTGGATTCCGTTTGGCTCCGTAGAGCTACACATCCTCATAACTAGCATACTATTTTTGTTTTCACACTCTTTCTTGGTGGCTTGTTAGGTAGGTCCCACATCCTTGTTAAACATGCAGAGGCCTCATCAATAAATTACCAACCGGCATGAAATCAAAAGGCATGTATGGCGTGAACGCACCAACATCGAGACAAAAAGAGGGAGAAAAATAATTATGATTATTGTTAGTACTACTGTAAGTACTGAGTATACCGAAGTTGTTGTACGAAAATGAATTAAATATTTTGGCGGTTTTACCGTAAAACTTAGCAAGGAAGAATGTCTCATTTGCTTCTGGCTCGAAATTCTTGAACCATCCAAGGCACGGACGGATGATGCAATTATCCATGCATCCCTTTCTCAGCACTCTCCACACATTGTAACTCATTATGACATACAATTAAAACTTACTCTCTCGTCTCTCTTTCAAGATGAACGGGATGAAACAAATTTAGACATTATCGATTGTTTTTATAAAAGTGTGAGGTAGGTAGGGATTATGAATAGATTTCAGGGCCAACCAATAGTTTTACTGGGCGTATTTTTACCCTAATGTCCATTGTATATGTTCTCACGTATTTACTACTGTGGCGAGAGGAGGAGGATATTTTTGGCCATTTAAGTGAGAAATGTGGTATTGAGTAAATGTATATAACTACAAACGAAGTTATAATATAAGAACAAGCGTGACATATATGATGTAAGTTTAGTTTGAGGTAGAGTAGCTACGTCTCTCCATAGAAGTAAGAATATTTCGTGTCCTTACCTCGAGAAACATACCACCGCCAAGTCCATATTTTTATTAAGACCCACAGTGGGCGGGCAAAGTTCGACTCCTAGTGGGATCATTCTTCTGTGATTGTTTAATTTATTTATCTTCTTCGAATATATATATATATATATATATATATATATATATATATATATATATATATATAATGTGTGTGTGTAAAATTTCACAAAAAAATAGCTTTATTAAACTGATATTCGGGCTGGGTGTAACATCAACGTAATTTTTTTTTAAATAACCATCATTGAGGATTTTTTATTTTGCTTTACAACTTAGGATTATAAATCTTGAATATATGTGAATAGTGGATTTTGTTTGGCTTCGTAGAGCTACACATTCTCATAACTGGCATAATATTTTTGTCTTCACTCTATTTCTTTGTGGCTTGTTAAGTAGGTCCCACATTCTCGTAAAACATGTAGAGACCTCATCAATACAATTACCAACTGACATGAAATGTATGTTTATCAAAAGGCATGCATGGCGTGAACGCACTAGTGTGAAGACAAAAAAAGGGAGAAGATAATTATGATTATTGTAGATACTAGTGTAAGTACTGAGTATACCAAGAGTGTCTTGTTGTACAAAAAATAAATTAAATATTTTGGCAACGAAAAATAAATTAAATGTTTTAGCGGTCCAAAAAATATGTGGTTAGATCTCTCTCTCTCTCTCTCTCTCTCTCTCTCTCTCTCGGAAGGTCTGATCTCGAAACTAAGATCTCCCCAATAACCCTCATCAATTGTTATGCCCCGATCTCGAAGGACAGCAAAGTCACCACTGGACGTGTCACGACCCGCACCCGGTATAGGGGTACGAGAGCGTGGGTATGTCCAGCCTACGCCGCAGCATCGGCGGTAGAATGCTGTCTAGGTCAAGCACTATCTAAACAATCTCGCACTAGTATCCAACTCCATAAGGAGACACGGATAACACAATATAAATAAACAACATACTCAATCACATAACTATAGCACGATAAGAAATCAAAGAAATAAATAAGAATACAACACAAGTCTAAAGTAAATAAATCTAACTCAACAATAAATCCAAGTCTCAACAAAATGCCGGAGACAAATCCGGTACCAAAATAGACAACTGAGAAACTAACTAGATAACTAGTGATTCCAGCTAGACCTCCCGGAATCACGACTGAACTACTAAGTCCAAGACTGCAGCTACTCACCCAGTGGTCCACAAGTGTCGGATACCAGTCCTCTAGGCATAGTCTGGAAAATATTTTCCAGTCAGGAAGGAGCAAAGTACATTTCTAATAGTAGTTCTACATCAATAATATAAACTATGTAGCAGTATATAGATGGAAATATACAAGATGCATGTATATGTACGAGAAATATACAATAAAAGATATACTGGAAATACTGTAAGTAAATGCAGAAAAGGAAACAATATGTCAATGAGCAAGAATACTATGACTAAGTGTGTGAGTACTAGCTTTAACATGTGATCGGCTTGGAAACTTGATCAGGCTGGTTACATATGATTAGCTATGATTCATGTAAGGTCAGGCTAACCATTTGATTAGCTATGATGCATGTAGAGGTCAGGCTAATCACATGTAACAGCTATGAAGCATGTAAATGGTCAGGCCGCACCCGACGTGAGATGTGGGGTGAGCTATGATGCATGTAGAGTTGGGTATGATCACATATCTACACTAAAATACTCCCCATCCCCGACTGGTATAGTAGATCCAATCATGGTATGTTATGGCACGGGATTCCCTAGGGAGGTAGCAAATCTCCCCGAAAATCAGTGTTTGTACATGTACAAGATAACAATAAAACAAGACTTGTACAAGCTACACCATGAACAAGGAATAAAATCTCATGACGAGATTCGTATACACCGATCCGTGTAACCAGCGTATCGAGAATATGGATATTTACACTAGATACAATGAACATAGGGGATATCATAAACAAGAAGCTAATCAGAGAATGTACTCACCTTGGGTCCTTAGCTGGTAAAACCAATGTCCTGTCCCATAGTATCGTTTGGAGGATCCAACAGTCCTATAAACATATAATAAATGTAACCTTGCATCAGATGCTACACTAACACAACACAAGTGTATTGAACTCAGGGGCTATGCCAGGTATGATACTGGTCAACTAGGGTCATCTAGTAGACAGACATCTATAACACATTACACCTATATACATTAATGTATATATACATATATACTGATTTTGAGGATGTACTATATATATATATATATATATATATATATATATATATATATATATATATATATATATATATATATATATATATATATATACTAAGTGAAATTACACATATACCATATACGTATATATGTACATATTTATACCAAAATAAATATGTATATTATGCTACACATACATATATACTAAAATACGTTTTTATTAAACATATACCAAAATAAATATGTATATTTATATTTATATATACACCAAATAATAATTACATACATATACTAAAAATATATATATACATATATACCAATTTTATATATAGAAAATATATTAAGTATATACAAAATATATATATATATATACATGTACCAATAACACATATACTAGAATACGTATATATATATAAATCATATTAAATATATATACATATACATATACATATACATTATGTATATGTATACATATACATACACACTATTAAATACATACATATACATATACATATTAGACATTAATTAAATACACTTATACATATACATATATTAGTATATACATATATACGCACACATATATGTATATACGCATATATACGCATACATATACACATATATATATACGCACATACGCGTACACATACACCTACACACACATACGTATACAATTAAAGGAGGGAGAGGGAGAGAAGCTCACAGGGGTGGTGGTGCACAGCCGTCGGAGGAAGAGCTGGCCGGCGGGGGATGGCCGCACTGGACTGCGGGGTGGCTCGCCTGGATGTGCAGTGGGTCACTGGCCGGCTCGGGGATGCAGGGAGTCGTGGAGGAGCTAGGAGGGAACTCGACGGCGGAGAAGGGAGGGGGCTTCAGGCGGAGCGGGGTGGTTCTGAGGAGGAATGGCTGCGGTGTGAAGTCGAGGGAGGAGACGGTTGCGGGTGATCACCGAGGAAAGGAGGTCGGGTAGCTTGCTGCCCGACGATGGGGAATGGCCGGAGGGACTGTGGTGCTGCTCGGGGTCGGTGCTCGATGGGGGTCGGGGTGCAGGCTGACCGGAGCTGAAGGAGGGAAGTCGGGGGAGATATCGTATGAACAGCCGGGGAAGGTGGTATGTGGTGGTGGTGATGATTTGCTGGAGGTGGATGGCCGAGGTGCAGGGTGGCGAGGCTGACTGTACGGGGAGTCGGGTGGTGGAGGCTTGAGGTGGTGATGGTAGGTGCAGGGAGGAAGGGGCTCGGGAGTGTGGTGATGCCGGAGGGAAAGGAGAGGCCGGCTCGACGGAGCAGTGGGGAAGACGGCCGTAGTAGCCGGAGAAGATTGGGATTGGTGGCTCGGCGGAGTGTTGGCCGGAGCAGGGAGCAAGGGGAAGCTCGGGGCTATGCCGGAGTCGCAGCTCGGGTTTCAGGGTGATGTAATGTACTGGTGGTGGTGATGATATGGTGGAGGCTGGCTCGTGGCAGTCGGCCGGAGAAGATGGAGGCTGGCCGCCGGGTCGAAGGAGAAGAGGAGGAAGCTCGTGAAGCGGAGGGGAGACTCGGGTGGCCGGAGCACTGCTCGGGAAAAGGCCGGGTGAACAGTGTATATTGTTCCCCCCTTTAAATAATTCAATAAAGGAGAAGGGGAAGAAGGAAGAAGAAGAAGAAAATAGAAGAAGAAAGGAAAAATAATAAGAAGGGAAGAAGAAGAAGAAGAAGAAGAAGAAGAAGAGAAAAGAAAAATAAAGAAATGGGGGGCTACGGTTGGGTGTGGGCTAGCCTAGGTTTTTGGGGATTATGGCTTGGTGATAGGACATTAATTAGGGAGAGAGTGTGTGGGAATTGAAGGGTGAGGATGCACCCATTTTAAATGGGTGGTTAGGATTTGACATGAAGGAAATTCCTTCATGTGAGGATGAGGGTGTTGACTAGTCAATATTGGGCTTCTCCATTTAGTTGAACCAATGGGGTGTTGACACCTAATATAAATTTGTAAATTAGCCCCCTTAAATTTGGATATTTGCACAGACGCATAAAATAATAAAAATTTGGTGGGCGATTCAGTGTTTGGCGTTTTGTAGGGTGAGGGGCGTTGTATGTTTGGCATGGGCTTAATTAGTGGGATATTTGGATTAAGTCGGGATTTACGGAATCAGTCAAAATGGTATCCTCAATTTAATTAAAAATAAATACAAGCTGTGTTCTAAAATTAATTAGGAGTACATGGGGCCAAAATTAGGTTGGGTCACAAATACCATTAGTGAAGAAGACTCAGAACAGATATTACCCTAATTTGGGTTGCACGGTAAATGGGTTAAGATTGCCTCCAATTTTGATTAGAACGCACAACGATACAAAATCAGAATTTATTTAGAATTTAAATAAACGTCCGCGACGAAAATTGTGCGGCTAAAATGAAGCACAAGAGAGCATAATTATGAGTTAAAAAATGACAGAATGTAAATATTTAAATACACATCTCATACAATTATTTAATTTAAATACACATATCGAGAAATCATTTAATATAAATACCATAATATATAAAAAGTCGAAAATATCCCTGTTTTCAGAATGTGGTACTGACAGGACGTGATGTCGTGCAAGCCTAAGTTACGCTTGCACAAGGGATGATACCTGCACAATAAGAAAATATACCAAATAGATATAGAAACAACATAACTTAGATAAAGAAAATCAAATATTCACACTTTGATAGGAACAAAAAATACTTCTTTTATTGATAAATTGAAATAAGATTATAATATATTCTTGTTGGCCAATACAATAATGCCATACTTGGATAACATCTTTTTGAAACTTGAAAATAGACACAATGTCCCTACATAATATCCCTTTACTAAAACAAAAGATAAAATACCTTGAAATAAAATACTAAACTGAAATAGAAAATCTTTGAGGCGCAAAATACGGTTCCACTAGTTTGGACGATCTTCTAATGCCTCAGAGTATACTCATGTCTCCCGCTACCTTGGAATGTCCATAAACGTGGGTTAATACTCATCGCATACTGGTGAGCGGTCGTTACCAAACTCACCTGAAATCAATACTAAGTACACTTGTGAAGCTAGCATATATTATTAAGTGGTCTTTTTACTTGTCTATTATTGAGTTATAGGGGGACTTATTTAGTCCCACATCAGATAAAAAAATAAGGAGGAGTCTAGCCTCCTCCTATATATATGTACCCACTCTCTTGAAAATAAATTAATCAATTATTTTCTTTCTACATGGTATCAGAGCCAAAGCTCTGAATCCTTCTTCCAAAACAAAAAAAAAAATTCAAAAAGAAAAAACAAGGAGAATTCCCTTTCCCCCTGTCTCCCCCCCCGGTCGCCTTCTTCTACCCGGGTGGAAGCCCCCCCCCCCCCCGCCTTCCTCTGTGCATGGAAGCCCCCCCTCCCCCGCCCACCCTCGGGTGTCGTCGACGTTCCCTGCGGATTTTTTTGCAGGTGTGGTCAAATCCATCGTTGGATCGTGGATAATCAGAGAGAAACTCTTGTGTGATCCTCTGATTTTGATCTCAACGTGAGTTCTAAGATTATAGAGCATACTTCCTAGAAAGTTTTGCACAAATCTCTATTTTTAGCCCTTGTTCCAGCAAGTTCTATTCATCGTGTATTTTCTATGCCGCATGAGTTTGGGGGTGTACAGATAGATGGAGAAAGTCGTGATCGCATGTAGGCGTATGACACGTGTTCGAGTTGTGTTTGACCTCGTCCCTGTGTGCAACTTTGGAGATGGGAACACTGGTGACTAGTCAGGAGTTGAAAGAGATACTGGAGGGGGTGGCCAGGATATTTCAGGCCAAATTAGAGGAGACCCCATCCAGTAGGACAGTCGTGCCCGCACCAAAACCGTTGTAAGTGATAAAGAAGATAGAGTCGCTGCCCAATGACATCAAACTTGAGGGGACGATAAACTACCTATGTAAAACCCCTATCCTAGAAAATCGTATATACCCTTTTTATTTATTAATTATTAATTTAATTATGGTAATTAGTGGCTAAATAGGAGAAATAGATTTTTAATAATTTTTATTTTAGGTGTTCGGGCACTTAGAGGATTTATGGGGCCATTAGGAATTTTTCGAAATTTATTTCATGTAGGAGACCCCTTGAGCAGTTGCTAGCCTAATGATGTGGATTATTATAATCTATAAAATTTCTTATGAGTATATATATATATATATATATATATATATATATATATATATATATATATATATATATATAAAGAAAAAGGAAAATAAAAGAAAAGAAAAGAAAAGAAAAGAAAAGAAAGTACTAATATTAATAATAATAACTAACTAATAATCATTCCAATGTTAGCAAACAAAAACAACTTAGCAAATTCATTCCTAAACTATTCCACATTCCCACTTTCCAGCAAAGCCAGCGCCCACTTTCCCGCAAAGACCCGCCCACCTTTAGCGGATTCCACACGGACCCGCGAACCATCTCTCTCTCTCTCTCCTTCCTACTCTTATATATATATATATTTCTTTCATAAAATCCTAACCTAAAACCTCAAGACCCTCCTCTTCTCATCTAGACCTAGAGAGAGCCGCCACCGCAGCCAGAGAACCCCGCCAGGCCGTCCAAACCAATCCCGACGACCGCGACCCCGCGCACTGCAGATTCCCACACAAGGTACCTGCGTTCCGGAGTTGTTTTCCGTCGACTCGCTCAACCAAACGCCATTCCGTCTTCACCGGTATGCTCACCCCATAACCCTTTTCCATATCTGTATGATAGCAGACCTCGAACAACGTGTACCCATAGGCAAAAACAGCGTCCAAGTTGGCGCAAGCAGACCCAATTCTGGGATCGCAAAAAACTGCGGTGACCACCCATGTTGTCGAGTTCGTATCTCCCACCACAGAGATCCGAATTCGGAGATTCTTTTTGGTGTGCGTAGACTACTTGACCTAGTTTATTTTCTGTTAAATAACCCTAGATTATTAACTGCTGTGGACGGAATTAAATTCGTCACAAAATCCCGCGAACCCACTTTTCCAGATTTCCAAAAGTTGTGAAACGGAGCGTGCCCCGCCAAACGGGACCACCCCGTTGTGTACCAAGTGTACCGAACGGTGCACGCAGCGTATCCGGACACGTAAAAATTTATGGAAACTGATTCGGACGCGTGTGCGTGCCGAAATCAGCCCGTATCCGCGGACACATTCCATGTCGTAACTTTTTGTGGAAGTCGTGCGTATTTTCTGCACGTATGTCAGATTGTGACGAAACTTACGCCACTGGACTCGAGCTAACGTGCTGGTCCTGTGACCCAATTTTCACGCAATTCTGAGATAGTTGACCAAATCACCAATTGGCGGGTCCCACAGTTGACTTTTGGACAAAATTATGTTTGGCCCATCGGAATTCATATTTGGACATACCGTTGGGTTCGTATTGACATTTAGAGTTGTTTGACATATAGTTTGACCTATTTAGAGACTGTTATCCTTGGCACGCTTTTCGGTGCAAAGTGGGCCACACGTGGACCCCACTTTTCCCTAAATTACCATTTTGCTCCTGTGTCCAAATTAGACGAAGGAAAAGTGCTTTTTAGCTATTTTTCTCATTCTGGGAACGTTGGTGATGTTTATTTCAGCATCCGGATATATTTGTTCTGCGGCCATAGCTTTTGATCCTGTGCGTTTGACTTCTGGACAGTACACTTTGCAGCTTTCTTACCAGGCAAGATACTTTGCCAAATTGCTTACAGTATTTTGCATGCTTAGTATATTTCTGTATATTTATTATATTTCGGTATATTTCTTGCATATGTAGTTTTCTTCCAATCATTACTATATATTAGATATGTTGACACACACTTGACACTTAGTATCATAGAGGACAATCATTAGGCGTATGGGCTTTTAACCACTCTGGTAACACCGTAGTCACTAGCACGCACTATGGTGGTCGTGTCCGATGGTCGCTACCCCAGAGGTATGTCGATTGATGGAGTCCGAGGGTCGCTACCCAGAGGTATTTTGGCTGATGATGTCCACTGACGAGCGCATGAGTTGTGAGGATTAGATCGAGTAGCCTACCCTTGCCCATACGTCAAAAAGTTGTCCTCATTTGCATTCATATAGATTGTCTTGTACAGCGTACTTATTTATTTTCAAATTATATGCATGTTTACTGTATTTAAGTTGGCTCGCTTTTATGTATCTTGTTATGTCCCTCTAAGGACCTGGTCCTCTGCCAGGTGTATCTGTTCTTGATTATTTGCAGGAGCGCAGATTAGATGGATATATATATTTCGTGGATGTCCTCTCTTTGAGCCTGTGATTGTTAGCTGGTATTCCTATATGGTGTTGTTTTGATGTACTTATATCTTATTTGTTCTTATATTCGAGTTGGTAGTTGATTTATTTCCGTCCAACTATCATCCTTAGATACTTTTATGGAGATCTAGTTATATAGATGATGGTTATTCATTTATATTGATTTTCTGTGGATGAGATTTAGATTATACTCTGAGACTTGTGACATATGTTTATACCACTTGTGGATTGATTTTCATATTACAGCGTACGTGTGGATTTTGGTTTCCATATATTGGAGTTGCCATATCCATGCAGCTGGCATGCTTACGTGTTCCTAGTCCTACGTACTTTGGGACTGGGGCATGATATGTTTTTGTGGTGGCCCATGCAGGTCAAGAGCATATTGTCTCGGTTACATTACTGTACCGAACAAGCCTGCACCTAGGAATAGAGTATAGGATCTCATCCACAATTGACTATGATTCGCTCTCCTTCCAATCCATTCTGTCTGAATAATTGCATCCTGCTTGATTCCTGTACTTCCCTAATAGTTCTTTGAGTATAGCCTTATGCTAGAATATATGAACCCCTATTATTAGGATGGTAAATATGGTAGTACACCTATTAAGAATACAACGAGAATATAGACACACCACTAAGTTTAGAATATCTAGTGAACCCTAGAATTCATTATCTATATATTGGTTTACCATTACCCCTTGATGTATTATGAAGACTTGAGAGTAGTATAGACACTACTAGAGTTAGTTAGAAGTTTGACCATAGTGTTTGACCCTAGTATTGAGGAGCCAATAGAAATCCAAGGTTAAATATTAGGGCTGGACCTAACTCTTATGGTGAGATGATATTAGAACTATAAAATTAGATCATTGTCTTATTATTAGTAGACAGCACCTAGGAGGCCAAAGGGAATAAATATAACATTTCTCTTGATCATAACTCGAACATAGCAACTAGCATACCACTTCTCCTTAGAAAACCACGATGCTATCTAGAGCCCCTATTTTAATTTCACATATTGTTCCTCTGCGACCTTAGCGTTCGCTAATTGTGCGACGACTAAATTTTGTTCTTCTACTCTTCATCTTTCAACTCGTGCCATCTGACACTTCTGATTGTAGACCAAGTAATTTTATTCTATGTTAGGATATATAGCTTGCTAGAATTTTGGTTGTTACTCTTGAATTTTTGAATTATGTGATTGATAATTAGAACTTGATAGTTTTAAGTTATTCTGGTAGATTGAGACATGGTGCTTATCCCTTAGTTTTTAAATTGCGTAATATGTACCCCACCTCAATACGAGTTAGATTCTTTCCCCTTGACGGCCAGTAACTCTTCTATTCTTACTATTGACACTCGCACTAAGACTAAGACTTAGGACGACCATGACCTATGTAATGAAAGAGGATACCCTAATAAATACCAAGACTCCCTTCTCGTAGACCTTAACAGGAGTTTCTACTGTGTCCTTAAGGCAATTACAGTATTAGTTTATTCTTATAAGTTGGGTAGTATACCTCACAACCTAGTATCACATAGTCTTTTGCCCTATTATTGAAGTGTGATTGAACAACATTAACTGTACGCTAGCTTAGGACAACAGTATTTTTTTTCAGACTGTAGAACTTAGAGGCTATACCCCTACTTTGTCGACTATCGACTTAGACAAGGAATTAGTATGACAACTGTAGAGATTATGGAGTCTTATCTTTTGTGAACTTGAATTGTTATGTACCTTCTTTCGTCATAATCTAGCGTATTTATGTTTGTTGTACTACCTTGATTTATGCTGCTATTATAGCCTAGTTTTTGCAAGCTTATTCTTTTATCGAGCTTGCTCATGGCACATCTATTATTGGGTGCACACAATGATACAATTGCCTAATCAGAATCGGTGTATTAAGGTCTAGCTAACCTTAGTGCGCTTGGTTCGCTCTTCGCATGACTACTTTACGTGGATTGAGATATATGGTAGTAGACGGATATACTTGCCCCTAGACATGTCTGACACATCGTATCGGTTACATAATTGTACTGATACAAGCATGTAAATAGAAAATTACCAAAAATAGAATTTTAATCCACAACTGTCCTGACAACTCTCTTTTCGATTCTTTAATCTCTTTGAACCTCGTACTTGTATTCTATCACCTTTACCTTGAATTCTCTATTATTTCTCTCCGTCTTCCCCTATTTCGGAAAGATGAAACCTCGTGCTGGTATAAGTTGACACTGATAGTACTAGATATACCCCATAAGGCTAATCACATAACTTAGTGACACTCTTTTATAATTGATTAAGGACATATCATAGATGATATGTTGGTGTTAAAACTTTAAGAATTGAATAACATGATTAAATAATTTGAGCAATAGTTTTTCTTGATGTATAGCCTTAGGTGATAGATGGATAATTTTAAGTTCGGCAGATTGTGAACCCTTCACCCAAAATTTTGACCTACTTGGCTGAGATAGTGAGACTAAGGATAGATTAAGTCCAGTTAGAGATAGAACACGATATTTTTACTTAATTTTGCAATAATTATATCACTTAGCGTCCCTTATCGTGCTCCGATAATTGGAGCACTATACTAGCCATTACCTTCCTACAAATTCTACACCCTTATCCTAGACGTGCCCATCATCCAATTTCCATCTTTGTGCAATTTTTTTATTGTTGGGCGCTTTATGCAAAAGAGCATTTTAGTGTCCACATCATTGGACATGACACATGAAGAAACCTAATTTTTTTTTCCGCTCATGTGGATTTTTCCATAATTTTTTTTAGGGATGTGCAACGTGCAACATCGCCCCCTCCTTTAAACCTAGCCTTGCATTTTAAACAATGCAAATCTTATACCACCCTTGACTTTCTACACGGCTTAGTTTTAATTTCGAGGACAAAATTTTTATAAGTTGGGTAGAATATAAAATGCTACCCTAGAAAATCGTATATACCCTTTTTATTTATTAATTATTAATTTAATTATAGTAATTAGTGGCTAAATAGGAGAAATAGATTTTTAATAATTTTTATTTTAGGTGTTCGGGCACTTAGAGGATTTATGGGGCCATTAGAAATTTTTCAGAATTTATTTCATGTAGGAGACCACTTGAGCAGTTGCTAGCCTAATGATGTGCATTATTATAATCTATAAATTTTCTTATGAGTATATATATATATATATATATATATATATATATATATATATATATATATAAAGAAAAAGGAAAAGAAAAGAAAAGAAAGTACTAATATTAATAATAATAACTAACTAATAATCATTCCAATGTTAGCAAACAAAAGCAACTTAGCAAATTCATTCCTAAACTATTCCACATTCCCACTTTCCAACAAAACCAGTGCCCACTTTCCCGCAAAGACCCGCCTACCTTTAGCGGATTCCACACGGACCCGCGAACATTCTCTCTCTCCTTCCTATTCTTATAAATATATATATATATATATATTTCTTTCATAAAACCCTAACATAAAACCTCCATAACCTTCTCTTCTCATCTATACCTAAAGAGAGCCGCCACCGCAGCCAGAGAACCTCGCCAGGCAGTCCAAACCAATCCCGACGACCGCGACCCCGCGCACTGCAGATTCCCACACGAGGTACCTGCGTTCCGGAGTTATTTTCCGTCGACTCGCTCAACCAAACATTGTTCCGTCTTCACCGGTATGCTCACCCCTTAACCCTCTTCCATATCTGTATGATAGCAGACCTTGAACAACGTGTACCCATAGGCGAAAATAGCGCCCAAGTTGGCGCAAGCAGACCCAATTCTGGGATCGCAGAAAACTGCGGTGACCACCCATGTTGTCGAGTTCGTATCTCCCACCACAGAGATCCGAATTCGGTGATTCTTTTTGGTATGCGTAGACCACTTGATCTAGTTTATTTTCTGTTAAATAACCCTAGATTATTAACTGCTGTGGACGGAATTAAATTTGTCACAAAACCCCGCGAACCCACTTTTCCAGATTTCTAAAAGTTGTGAAACGGAGCGTGCCCCGCCAAATGGGACCACCCCGTTGTGTACCAAGTGTACCGAACGGTGCACGCAGCATAACTGGACACGTAAAAATTTATGGAAACTGATTCGGACACGTGTGCGTGCCGGAATCAGCCCGTATCCGCGAACACATCCCGTGTCGCAACTTTTTCTGTAAGTCGCACGCATTTTCTGTACGCACGTCAGATTGCGACGAAACTTTCGCCACTGGACTCGTGGTAACGCGCTGGTCCTGTGATCCAATTTTCACACAATTCTGAGACAGTTGACCAAATCACCAATTGGCGGGCCCCACAGTTGACCTTTGGACAAAATTGTGTTCGGCCAATCGGAATTCATATTTGGACATACCGTTAGATTCGTATTGACATTTAGAGTTGTTTGACATATAGTTTGAGCTATTTAGAGACTGTTACCCTTGACACGCTTTTCGGTGCAAAGTGGGCCACACGTGGACCCCACTTTTACCTGAAATTACTGTTTTGCCCCTGTGTCCAAATTGGATGAAAGGGAAGTGCTTTTTAGCTATTTTGCTCATTCTGAGAATGTTGGTGATGTTTATTTCAGCATCCGGAGACATTTGTTCTGCGGTCATAGCTTTTGATCCTGTGCGTTTGACTTGTGGACAGTATACCTTGCAGCTTTCTTTCCAGGCAAGATACCTTGCCAAATTGCTTACAGTATTTTGCATGCTTAGTATATTTCTGTATATTTATTGCATTTGGTATATTTCTTGCATGTGTAGTTTTCTTCCAGTCATTACTATATATTAGATATGTTGACACACACTTGACACTTAGTATCATAGAGGACAATCATTAGGCGTATGGGCTTTTAACCACTCTGGTAACACCGTAGTCACTAGCACGCACTATGGTGGTCGTGTCCGATGGTCGCTACCCCAGAGGTATGTCGATTGATGGAGTCCGAGGGTCGCTACCCAGAGGTATGTCGGCTGATGATGTCCACTGACGAGCGCATGAGTTATGAGGATTAGATCGAGTAGCCTACCCTTGCCCATACATCGAAAAGTTGTCCTCATTTGCATTCATATAGATTGTCTTGTACAGCATACTTATTTATTTTCAAATTATATGCATGTTTACTGTATTCAAGTTGGCTCACTTTTCTGTATCTTGTTACGTCCCTCTGAGGACCTGGTCCTCTGCTAGGTGTATCTGTTCTTGAGTATTTGCAGGAGCGCAGATTGGATGGATATATATGTTTCGTGGATGTCCTCTCTTCGAGCCTGTGATTATTAGCTGGTATTCCTATATGGTGTTGTTGTGATGTACTTATATCTTATTTGTTCTTATATTCGAGTTGGTAGTGGATTTGTTTCCATCCAAATATCATCCTTAGATACTTTTATGGAGATCTAGTTATATAGATGATGGTTATTCATTTATATTGATTTTCTGTGGATGAGATTTAGATTGTACCCTGTGACTTGTGACATATGTTTATACCACTTGTGGATTGATTTTCATATTACAGCGTACGTATGGATTTTGGTTTCCATATATTGGAGTTGTCATATCCATGCGACTGGCATGCTTACGTGTTTCTAGTCCTACGTACTTTTGGGACTGGGGCGTGACAACCTAAGTTGGTCTAGGAGGGTGTTGTTGAACATTCAGACCAAGGGGATTAAAAAATATGTGAAGGGAGAGTGCACTGAACGAAAGGATAAGACGAGTGCTGAGTGGAGCACATGGAGTCACCTTAATTGTCTGGTGGTTTCTTGGCTACTAACTTCTATATCTCCATCCATAGCTGGGATGGTGGAGTCGATCTGCAGTACATCTGATGTTTGGATGACGTTGACTGGGATGTACTCTGGAGCTGGGAGTGTCATGATGATGATGGAAGTTGAGGAGAAGATTGATGTTACCACAAGGGGGAGAAGATAATACTCCAGTATGCAGCGAAACTACGTCACTTATGGGTGGACTTGGACTACTATGATCTGCTATCATTGCAAAATCTGGCAGATATTTTTCTTGGAAAATAGTACCTTGAGCGTAGGCATGTAGCTCATTTTCTCAAGGGTCTAAACCCGCAGTTTGAGGCTAGGAGGGAAGCAATGTGTCATCTGCCATCTTTCCCGTCCCTGGATGAGATTGTTGCAATGATGGAGCAAGAGAATATTCGACAGAAGGTGATGAAATACGATACCTCACCAGCTGTCCGTTCTGCATTGGTGGTTCCTAGTGCTCCCAACAGCGATAACAGGGAGTGCTATAATTGTTGAAAGAAAGGGCACCTCAGATACAACTGCCCTCAACCCCGCAATTATGGTCGTAGCCGAGGAGGCAGAGGACAGAGAGGTGGACGTACAGGTCAAGGAGGCAGGGGACGCGGAGGCCGGGGAGTTGCTCACCTAGCCGTGATGGAGGAGACCACTACCGAAATGACTGGAGCTGAGATGATGGAGCTAGAGTAACTACGTCGGTTCAAGCTTCAGGTTGAGAGTTCTAAGGGAAAGGGACTGGCCACTCAGGATCTGGATAACACTACCTACCTTGGTAACTTTACTGGTTACGCTACTCATATGGACAAATGTATTCCGGTTCAGGCACTTGCATCCACTAAATCTCATACTGGTTGGATCATAGACTTATGTGCGTCTAGGCATATCACAAGTGCATCTAGTGAGTTTGCATTATATTATCCGAGCAAGCATATGCATCCCGAGACAGTTCAGACTATTGATGGGGCATCCCAACCCATTAAGGGTACTGGCTCAGTCCATTGTACTTCATCTGTTATCCTGTCATCTTTATTGCATGTTCCTTCATTTTTGGTCAACTTACTATCTGTTAGCTCTCTCCTTGATCAATTGAATTATACTGTTCTTTTTTTATCAAGATGTGTGTTCTTTCCAGGAGTATAGAAGCAAAAAAAAAAATGCATCCATGCGACCCTGCGCCTCAAAATAAAAACTCAGAAGAGATCAGGCCGCAAAGTCTTCTTGCGTCCCAATAAGCCAGCAGCCATGCGCCCCCAAAAGGAGGCTCAAATCAGGCCACAGAGTCATCCTGCGGCCCAAAGAAAGGCGACATCCATGCGTCCCCAATAAGCCAAAGCAGCTTGGCCGCAGAAGGACCTAACGTGGCATCCCGTCAGCATGATCATCTCTGACACAGAATCCTGACGAAAAAGATTTTCTGATTTCCTCAAAAGATGTGAACACAGTAAATAAAAAAAGTCTCACGTTAGCGTAGAACATCACTCTCGACGCTATGCAACGCTACTTGGACAGCACAACAAGGACCTCATGCATCCCAAACTCTATGTGTCCCATGCGTCCCTGGCCCCATGCGTCCCAGGCCCCATGCTTCCCAGGCTCCATGCAGTTCCATGCATCTCTGGCCCCAAGAGTCCCAAACTTTATGCTGTCCCATGCGTCTCTGGACCCATGCGTCCCAGACCCCATGCGGTCCCATATATCTCTGGCCCCATGCATCCCAAAATCTATGCAGTCCATGCGTCTCTGGCCCCATGCGTCCCAGACTCCATGCTCCACATGCTTCTCTGGCCACATGTGTTTCAGACTCCATGAAGACCAAATCTTGATATTATAACAAGAATGATTCTCTCCAACCAAGTGCGGACTATGTGTCAAGCTGACTAAGTCACGCCCGTAAAGGACGATAACCACCCAGATCTTCAGCAACGAAAAATCCCAACAAGCGTTCGTGTGGCAGCTTGGCCTGGTCACAATTACAGCTGCACCCAGTTAAGAAGGGATACGTGGCATCCTTCAACATCCATACGGCCCAACATATGCGCGCCCAGAGATGACTATAAATATCAGGGTACCACACCTATGCAAGAGACTAGCTGGCTATCTGCGAATCTACACTCGAGCAAGAGAGAAGAGCTTCCGCATCGGATCATCCACGGAGTAAAGAGAGTTGCTACACTCCTAACCCTCCATCATCAACCCCCCAGAACACAAAATTTGTACTTAGACTGTCTGTTTAGGACTCCTCTCTGGACTCTCTTTAGTTTGTTCGATTAAATCAAGTTTCTTTTCAAACTTTAGCATTTAATGGCAAATAAGATGATGACTCTACTGGGGACTATCTTCTCCTCTGATAAGTTGGTGACGCAATCCGATGCGACCAAGATCGGATCAACGTAAAATATGCTGGTAGTCCACTTTGAACAGCAAGCGTTCGAGAAAATGCTCTCGGAAGGAAGTGTTAGTCCTTCTCCAAGGCTAGCCAAGCCAAAGAAGACCCGCATGACGTGGGTAGCAAAGCCGCAACGTCTCGCCCAACTGCGGAGCACACACTTTCCGTCTCTCTCTTTCTCTCTCTTGCTGATGATGGTCGTCAGGCAAACACCCAGGACGTCCACATCCATGCGGCAACCTCGTCTGACGCAGAAACTGTTCGGCACCCAGACTCTGTCAAAGGAAAATACTACGATGTCAGATGTTCTAGGGCTGAGGCAGCTTCTATACGGTCAAGAATGAGGCCGCATAAGACTGGCCATGCGGCACCAGCTCACAGCCGTAGGCAGACGGCCGCATGCGGCCCCAACAATAACAGAACATATGTTTTTGATCATATCTCCCACGGTGCAGATCCCATGCGGCTCACTGAGAATAGCGAAAACCCAAACCTGGACTCTTTGTTCAATGCACCTGCGGGTGCTAAGTCAAAGAAGCCTAGGGCAGTGTGAGCTCATCTGGCTCAAGCAACTATCCAGTTATCTGACCGTCAGCAGGCACCGTTAACCATTACACGGGCCCCTGATGGGAAGCTATATAAGACCGCCTCGTGCGTACAGTCCGCAACTGCAAATGGATAGCGTCGATCTCAAAAGTCTTCCGCTGACTATCCGAGGGAAGTTCTTGTACGAACCCCGGATCAGAGAGCAAATATAACACCTACACACTTGTGCGCTCGGTCCTCCCGGGCCTACAAAAGGGTACAAAAGTGGAACAACCCTTGCTTGATTTGCGCAATGTGATTAATCATGAGCGCAAGGCGAGAAAAACAACTGTGGCTGGTGAAATATCCTCTCTAGGGCATCACTGTGCCGAGATCATTATCAATTGCTGCTGCAACAAAGTAGCAACACCCACAAGCAGGCAAGCGACCTTCCAGCGACTGCACCAGAAAGGACCTATCCAACAACAACCTGGAGATTAGGTGCAAGTACCAGAGGAGGAGGAACTACCCTCCGCCTTATGCTACTCGACTCGGAAGATTCTCGCCACCAAGAAAGAAAAGAAGTCAAGTACCCCCAGTCCGTCGTTCTCCGCCAATAAGTTGCGAAGGCGACTACCATGAGGGTTAACAACGGGACATGTGGACGACATTTTCCAGGATACCCACTCAAGGAAGAAACTGTCAGCTACTGGGGGTAGTTCCTCCTCAGAACCCCTGGGGGTGGTCCATACTGAGGGTAGTATTCCCCTCGACTTACGCAACAACCCAACGTTCCGAGAAGACAACGATTTCCAAAGAATGAACTTAGAGATCCCAAGGGGTAGCTCCCCTCGCCAGGTTGATGTAGCCTCCTACGCTAGGGGTAGTATTCCTTCCGAGTCCGAGGAGGAGACGGCCCTGCCAGCTTTCCCTGATAACTACTCTCGCCATGGGTCTGAGACGGAAAGGGTGACATCCACTGCCCCATCCATCTCTTCCCACGTGAGGACGGTATACATGGTCGGGGATGACCATGAAGGCCCTAGCGACCGCCAGCGCCTCGAGACCCTCGAGGCCATGATGCAAATGATGGGTGCATCAATGCAAGTCTTAACCCAGACAATGCTGAAAATCAAAGCAAATATGGCTTCTCAACCAACAAGAACTCCTGGACAAGCAAACTTGGACCCAGAGACCAACGGGGATTCAAACACAAACGCCCTACTTGTGGGTAGTAATTCTCACATGTTTGGCTCGTCTGCACCTTCCGCAGGAGACGAGGCCAAGGAAGCAATGAAGGAGGTCTAAAAACTCCGGGCTCGCCTAGACTCCATGGGCAATCGGGACTCACTTCGTGATCTCGGGGTGTGGCAACCATACCCGATAGAATGGAGGGACGTACCGTATCCGTCTAAATACAAGCCCTTCAACATAAACACATTTGACGACAAGTCATCCCTTGTCGGTTCATGAGTTACTTCGAGATTACAATGGGACACCTACCCCGCAGCAATATTATCCTTATCGGACTCTTCGTCGGAGTATTAGTGGAGGTAGCTTTTGACTGGTTCTGCAGTCTCAAAGATAATTGCATCTCATCATTCGATGACCTCAATCGTCTGTTCCTCAACAGATTCTATGAGGCAGAAAATGATATGACGATGTCCTCTCTGATGGATGTCGCCCAGGGAGAAAGAGAGATGACACAAAATTATATTGAACGGTACTGAAAAACGGTGTTAAGGTTTCCCCTGGCAATCTCGAGGCCACACTAATGAAGATGTGCCGAAAAATATGCTTCTGGCGGTCAGCCTATGGATGCGCGATAGCTAGTTCAAAGACTGGAGGGCGTTCATTATAAGTGTTGTCAACGCTAAAAAGTAGCTCAAAGACGCCCAGCACTTGGGAATCCATATCCCTACTACTGAGGAAAAGGGTAAGCACCCCAGCAATAGCGGTAACAACAACTGCGATACGAAAGGGAAGCAAGCCATGGTCGCTAATGTGACCAAGAAACCTGAGCAAAAGCAGGCAGAGGCTCCAAAATCAAAGGAGACCTATTCTTTCGAAGATGGTGATGTCAAGCCCATCTTCGACATGCTGATACAGGGAGATAAAATTCGCCTCTCTGACATCAAATGTCAGCAATCCAAAGTACTGTCACTTCCACCGGTACGCTCACTACCCGACGCAGGAGTGCTACACCTTGAAGCGGTACATCTAACGGTTGATCAATACCAAGGCTCTCTTCCTGAATTTTGACGATGTAACGGTTGCCGGTAACATGGTGTCCCTCTAGTTCGGCAACTTTCCACCAACGGAAGCCTAGGACAGAGTCACACTGATTCCAAGGGCAACAATGGAGGTAGTCAATCTTCTCCCAACTCGCGACCAAGTAGCCAAGATGAAACCTCTTACTACCACTTGGGGCGAGATCATGTGGGTCCATCCGGATCTGGTCCCAGACTTGACACAGCAATCAGCGCCTTCCACCATCAAGCCTAAAACACAAAAAACCAAGTCCTGCTGCATGGTTTCTCCCATCTCTGAGGAGGCCTGGGCAGGGGCAACCAGGTCGGGCCTGGTTTACCAGCGAGATTACGAAGATCCCGACGTCAATGCACCTCAAACTACTGCACCATTCATGTCTGATCCGAGTCCATCTCAACCCGCACCAATGAACAAATCCAAACAAAAAGAGGGACACTTCAACAAGATATTGCGTAAGGAAATGACTCAGGGATTGGAAAAGCCCTACAACTTTGATGTCTTGGCTCAACTCGCCAATGCCCCGACAAAGTTGTCATTATTTGAACTTTTACGACTTTTCAGAGACACTCGAGCCACCCTGAGCGAGGTATTACAAAATACCGACACCTATCTGGCGCAGGTCGAGCCGCCAGGTGAAGATTTGATGACATGCTCCTACTGTAATAACGTTTCAGATGCAGTAACGAATATTAAATTCTCTCAATAAGACATGTTGCTTAAGAATAACAAGAATGATCGACCCCTGTACTACACGGGGTATATTGGTGCTATAAAGGTGGACTGGATGCACATTGACCCCGGTTCATCAATCAGCATCATCCCGAGGAGTCTGCTGCAAACCTTGGGCATCCCTATACATTGCCTGACAGCTACCAATACTCTCATTAGTGGCTTCAACGCAGGAAGAAGCTACCTTATGGGCAAGATTCGCCTGAAGTGCCATATCGACGACCTAAAAATAGAGGTCACTTGCTACGTCATTGACATAGATGTATCCTACAACGTCTTGCTCGGATGCCCCTAGATACACCAATATATGATCGTGCCGTCAACCTGCACCAATGCTTAAAGTACATCTACGATCATGGCATTATCAGAACAAATTTTGCAGACATCGACCCATTCAAGGGAGTCAAGACATACTACTCCGACGACATCCTCTACAAGCAAACCCACCAAGACAAAGGTGGCAATGAGGCCGATGATGAGGCCGAGGTTACGACAACGCCGGAGGAGCCCATGAAAACCAGTCTCAAGGCTTACACTCCCGACGCAGTCACTCCTGTCATGCCCCAGTCCTAAAATACCGAGGGACTAGCCACGTGGCAATGGCCAACAGCACAACTCCAATGGACAAACCCAATTTAATGGACCCGTTAGAATGCATTTAAGCTGTAATAAATATAAATGCAGTCTACATCATCTATCATATAATAATTCTAATCTCATCCACAGAAAGAAACATAACTCAATATGATAGACTAATCAAGATAATAGATAAAGAAAATAGTCCATCATTAAGACAACATATGTAGTATCTCGGGGAACAACCCGATAAAATAAGAAAAGTGAATAGGTCAATACATAAGTCCATGAGTCAAGATATAAAATAACTAGAAGCATAAATAACTGAGTATGTAACAGAATACTCAGGAGAAATCCTCTGGCATAACCTCATCTTCTGGTGCCGGTACTGCTCCAGCGTCAGCTCATGTCCCGTATATCTCAGGATATTTCTCCTCTGCTGTACCTGGGGACATAATCCGGATCCAGGTCCTCAGGGGACATAGCAAGGTACAAGAATAACTCAAGCCAAATAAAATACAGTATATAAAAATAGATCCTCAGGGCAAGCTATGTAACCAGCTATATGAAATGCCAATGAGAGCATCACTAGTACTCAGGCTGAAACCACTACAAGCTCTGTGTCGGGGAGCTGGTAGCAGTAATATCATGTAATGGACCAAGCTCTGGAACAGAGACTAAAGCACCTCAATAATAAAAATATATATATAATTATCCTATAGCCTGTGTGTCTCTCCCCACCCAATATAATCTCATGCCTCATGTCCACAACGTCTCATGTCCATAACACGCAAGATCATGACCTCTAGCTAGTACATCGAGTCATAAGGATATCTATGTATATACAAGTCTCATATCACAAATCATGTAAGCCTATACAGAATCACCATGAATAACTCGGGAAAGATTCTGTCATATGAATAGTGTCAAGTGTCCTATGGTATGACGTACTCGATAAAGCAAGCACGTAAAAATATATATGATCGTGGTATCAACTCTCTAAGTGACATTACACGACTCCGCGTACGGCGTCGACACCCAAACCTTGTTCGGACATTAAGAAAAGTCTCACGGTCCTAGATTAAATAGGTACAACATAGAAGTATATAAAAATAACTCAAGCAAATAATATCTAAAGATCTACAACAAGTTGGCAAGGTACACTTGCCTGTGTTCTGAGCTCCGTCAGTTGCTCCTGTAATAGTGGAATCTCCAGGTACGCCTCCGGATGCTTAAAAAAATATCACCATTGCTCTCAAAATACTTGAAATAGCTAAGATTGACTACCCATATGTCCAATTTGGACACATGGACAGAATTGATAGTTTCTGGTCAAAGTGGGGTCCATATGTGGCCGACTTCGCACCAAAAATGTGCCAGAGATAAAGTTCTTCAAATTCATCAAAATTAGTGTCTATAAGTCCAGAATTATAGCATGAACCCAAGAAAATATCCAGAACTGGATTCCGATGAGCCGGTCACGAAATCGTCCATCAAGTCGTGGGGCCCACGAAACGGTATTTTATCAACGTTCTCAGAATCGAACCAAACTTGGGTCACAGGACCAGCATAATGCTACGAATTCGATGGAACAAGTTTCGTTGCGAAATGATAAGCACACACGAAATTATAACGAGTGTCAGAACCGGCCGATACGGGTTTTTCGACAGATACGTATTGATTCCGGTGTACACGTACATCCAAATCAAATTTTGCAAAATCCTACACGTTCGCGTTGATGATACGCACATTTTGGAGCAATTCGCACACGACGAAGTTATCTCGTTTGGCTGGACGTACCCCATTTCGAAAAAATTTGGGTTTAAGAAATCAAGTTTTCGGTCAACTTCAACAGCAAATAAAATACATCATACATCGAATTAAAAATAAACTAATTGAAGAGATTAAAACTCGGTTATGTTGTCTAAATTATTGTTCAAGCGGAATTTAAAAATCATGTGTCGTTATGAAGATAACGGGACTCAAACAAGCGCACTTGAAACAGTTTCTGAACTACAAATTGGGTCATTTTTTTCCTATTTTGCGTCACGATTTATGACTGTCACAGGACACGATACACCAAACTATTATACAGGGTTCAAGAGGGTCATGTGGTCTTCGCATAGGATTCAACGGATCGATATTTAGTTAACCGTGCAGAGAGATACAGGGGTGGGAAGATGGGTACCTCGATGCTCGCTACTGTTCGGGATTTTGGGCGGCAGTGCGGAGGCTTCTTGCGGAGTGCGACGACGACTGTCCGACGGTCGTTGGTGGTCGGGACTTGTCAGGATTGGAGGAGGAGTTGATGGTGGTGGTGGTCGGCTAGGCTAGGCTTTAAATAGGGTGACATGGAGGGAGTTACAAGGAGCTGAAGAGGAGGGGTTGGCGTCAATTTCGGGAGAGGAACAGGGGGGATCGTGCGGGCGGTGGTATTTTTTGTTGCTGGAAGATAAAGATTTATTGGGTCGGGTTAGCGGGTTAGGGTATGGGTTTGGGTTCGAATCCGGTTTTGGTTAGTCTAGTTTGGCTTAGTTTGGTTCGGTTTGGTTTGGGTTGGTTCAGTTTGGGTTGGTTTATTATAAACAATAGATATATGTATGCAATTAGCTATCAAAAAATAGTTTTAGACCCCAATAAATTCGAGAAAAATTACACAATATTCTATTATTAATTATACACCCAAAATATAATTTTTGTACTATTTTAATAATTAATTTAATACACAAAAATATAAATTCATGAACGAACATTTATTATAATTAACTAAAAATAAAAAAAATTCTACAATAATAATTAATTAATTAATTAAATTTAGTTCTAGAAATCGAGGTATTTACAACTCCCCTCGTCGTCAAGTTGCACAGGAAGGAAACAAAATCTCTGGCATATTCCACAACGTCCGAACCTCTGGTCATTCGCCTTTATAGGATAAATCGACTGCAGAAAAAGGATCCCGTACCATTTACTCCTTCCAAAACTCTGGTCGTTCGCCTTCATAGGCCAAATTGACCACATAAGAAGGATTCTGCACCATCTGCTCTTCAGAACCTATGGTCATTCATCTTCGCAGGCCTCCAAAAGAAGACCCGGCTACGATTGCAGCCTCCTAGCCTCTGGTGGTAAAACTGTACGGGAAGCCACCAATGCCTGTAACCGCGCTAGGGGTAACCCATGAGGTTGACGAACTGGAAGAATATGTGGCCGCTTAGGCCACCGTCCCTTCTCTCGATGATATGATTCCTCCGGAAGAGATACCTTATTTATCAATAAAGGGTTATCTTTGAATTATTCTGAGCGTACACATATCAACCCATTGTACTCTATGGAGCACGGCCTAGGCTTACACCTGAAAACACAGGTAACTATCATCTATGCAGTAAACCAGATTCTCCCTAATCAAGGTTCCTACTTCACGGTTCCAACAAGGAGGAGGGGAGACAAACCTATCATCTTCGGCAGGATTGAAAGCCCCCGGTCCTTCACCCCCGAGGAACAAGAGCCAGAACCTGAAACAGGCAAAATACAACTCTACCAGTTCAGCGGTCAAGCTAAACATATCATCCAGAATATGGGTTATGACCTTAAAAATAATCGAGGTTTAAACTATGGCAAGGACCGACGGCTGCCCCTGCGTCTACCTGCTCCTGCATGCAAGTCTGAGGATTACTACCATAAAATCAAGTATGGCTTAGGATACGTAACGCCTCCCACAACCCCCGAAGGTTCAGATAAAGAAGATGAGGTTCACTACCACTCTTTGCAATCTTCTACTTAGGTCTCTGACGTCAATATCGGAGAGATGCTCAAGCAAACATTATCTGCCAACATGGTGTCAGCTGACCCTGAGGAAGACGACGAATATCCATAGGAACTCCTTGAAGTAGAATCGTGGGCCCAACGCCTAAACGCACAGTGGAAGATGCGGTTCGAACAACGAGAACCTTCTATCCAGGACGAAGTCGTACATATAGAAGCATGGAAAATATGCATTCATGCGTCCCTGCACCCCAAAACTAAAAACTCGGAAGAGATCAGGCCGCGGAGTCTCCCTGCAACTCAATAAGCCAACAACCATGTGCCCCCAAAAGGAGGCTCAAATCAGGCCGCAGAGTCACCCTGCGACCCAAACAAAGACAAAATCCATGCATCCTAATCAGCCAAAGCAGCTTGGCTGCAGAAGAACTTAACGTGGCATCCCGTCAGCAGGATCGTCTCTGACACAGAATCCTGAAATGATTTTTTGACTTCCTCAAAAGACATGAACACACTAAACGACAAAAGTCTCACGTCAGCACAAAACTTTACTCTCGAAGGATGTGTAGTGTCACGTGTACAACACAACCGGCCTCATGCGACTCCATGCGGTTCGTGCATCTCTGGCCCCATGCATCCTAGATTCTATACGGTCCTATGCTTTTTTGGCCCCATGCATCCCAGACTCCATGCGGTCCTATGTGTCTCTAGTCTCATGCGTCCCAGACTCCAGCAGTCTCGTGCGTCCCTGGCCCCATGTATCTCAGACTCTACGCGGTCCCGCGCATCTCTGGCCCCATGCTTCCCAGACTCCATGCTTTCCCATGCATTTCTGGACCCAGGCGTCCCAGACTCCATACGGTCCATTCGTCTCTGGATCCACGCATCCAAGACTCCATCCGTTCTATGCATCTCTGGCTTCATGCATCCCAGAATCCATGCGTCCTATGCATCTCTGGCCATATGGGTTTCAGACTCCATGAAGACCAAATCTAGATGTTATGACAAGAGTGATTCTCTCCAACCAAGTGTAGGCTATGTGTCAAGCTGACCAAGTCACGCCCACAAAGGACGAGAACCACCCAAATCTTCAGTAACAAAAAATTACAATAAACGCCCACGTGGTAGCTCGATCTGCTCACGGTTACAGCTGCACCTTGTTATGAAAGGACACATGACACCTTCTAGCATCCATGCTGCCCAACATATGCGCGCCCAGAATGACTATAAATAGTAGGATACAACACCCGAACAAAAGGTTGGCTGGCTATCTGTGAATCTACACTCGATCAAGAGAGAAGAGCTTCTGTATCGGATCTTCCACAGAGTAAAGAGAGTTGCTACACTCCGGACCCTCCTTTGTCACCCCCAAAATATAAAATTTGTACTTAGACTGTCTGTTTAGGACTCCTCTCTGTACTCTCTTTAGTTTGTTTATTAAATCAAGTTCTTTCTTAAAGACTTTCGAATTTAATGGCGAATAAGGTGGCGACTCTGCTGGGGACTACCTTCTCCTCTGATGAGAAGTAGGTGACGTAATCTGATGCGGCCAAGATTGACTTAATGCAAAAGATGCTGGTAGTTCTTTTAGACCAGCAAGCTTTCGAGAAAATGCTCTCGGAAGGAAGTGCTAGTCCTTCGCCATGCTAGTCCTTCGCCAAGGCTAGCCAAGCCTAAGAAGACCCGCAAGATGTGGGTAGCAATGTCCGCTGTGCCTCGCCCAACTGCGGAGCACACGCTTCCCGCCTCTCGCTCTGTTGCTGATGATGGTCGTCAGGCGAACACCCATGATGTCCACGTCCATGCGGCAACCCCATTTGACGCAGAAACTGCTCGGCACCCAGACTCTGGCAGAGGAAAATACTATGATGCTAGACGTTCTAGGGCTGCGGCAACTTCTATACGGTCAAGTAGGAAGCAGTATAAGACTGACCATGCGGCACCATCTCACGGCCGCAGGCAGACGGCTGCATGAGGCCCTAACAGCAACAGAATATCTGTTTTTGACGGTATCTCATGCGGTACAGATCCTATGCGGCTCGCTGAGAATGGCAAAATCTAAACCTGGACTCTTTGTACTACGTGCCTATAGGTGCTAAATCAAAGAAGCCTAGGGCAGTGTGAGCTCATCAAGCTCAAGCAACTGTCCAGTTAGCTAACCGTCAGTAGGCACCGTTAACCATTACACGAGCCCCGGATGGGAAGCTATACATAATTGGCTCGTGCGTCCAGCCCGCAGCGACAAATGGACAGCATTGGTATCAAAAGTATCCCATTGTCGATCCAATGGAGGTTCTTGTACGAACCCCAGATCAGGGAGCAAGCACAACACCTACGCATCTGTGCGCTCGGTCCTACCGAGCCTACAAAAAGGGTACAAAGGTAGAACAAACCTTGTTTAACTTGCATAATATGATCAATGACAAGCGCAAGGCAAGAAAAACAACTGTGGCCGGTGAAATATCCTCTCCAGAGCATCACTGTGCCAAGATCATTATCAATTGCTGCTATAACAAAGTGGCAACACCCACAGCAGGCAGTCGGCCTTCCAGCGACTGCACCAAACAGCACCCATCCAGCAACAACCCAGAGATCAGGTGCTAGTACCAGAGGGGGAGGAGTTTCCCTTCGCCTCATGCTACTCGACTCGAAAGCTTCCCGCCACCAAGGGAGGACAAAAGTCAAGTACCTCCAGTCCGTCGCTCTCTGCCTGTGCGTTACGAAGGTGACTTCCAGGAGGGCTAATAATAGGACCTGTGGAAGACGTTTTTCAGGGTACCCGCTCCAGGAAGAAACTGTCAGCTACTGGGGGTAGTTCTTCTTCAGAACCACTAGGGTGGCCCAAGCTGAGGGTATTATTCCCCTCGTCCTATGCAACAACCCAGCGTTCTGAGGAGACTGCGATTCCCAAGGAATGGACTCCGAGATCCCTGGGGGTAGCTCCCCTCGCCATGTAGCCTCCTACGTTGGGGGTAATATTCCTTCCAGGTCCGAGGAGGAGACGGCTCTTCCAGCTTTCCCTGATGACTACTCTTGCCAGGGATCTGAGATGGAAAGTGCAGCATCCACTGCCCCGTCCATCTCTCCCCACGTGAGGACAGTATACATGGCCGGGGGAGACCATGAAGGCCCCAGCGACCGCCAGTGCCTCGAGACCCTCGAGGCCAAAATGCAGACGATGGGTGCATCAATGCAAGTCTTAACCCAGACAATACTGGAAATCAAAGAAAATATGGCTTCTCAACCAGCAAAAACCCCGGGACAAGCAAACTTGGACCTAGGGACCAACGGAGATTCAAACACAAATGCCCCACCTGCGGGTAGTAATTCCAACTGCCTGGCCCATCTGCACCCTCCGCAGGAGACGAGGCCAAGGAAGCGATGCGGGAGGTCCGGGAACTCCGGGCTCGCCTACACTCCATGGGCAATTGAGACTCACTCCAAGATCTCGGGGAGCGGCAACGATACCCGATAGAATGGAGGGGCCTACCTGTCACCCCCACTTTTTGGATTAGGGGTATTTTTGTCTTTTCGTAATTAATGAGTAAATAATTTCATGGTAATCAATTTTATTTAATTTACAGTAACCTTAATTGATTGTTGCACTTTATCGCTATTCGATAACTAGGACGCTACGCTAGTTTTGTCTTCCATCAGATTTGTACCCTTGTCCTAGACACGCCAGACCATTAATTAATGCTTGTGTCCCACGTAAATCCAGCCCTTTGTACTTCTATATAATTTTAGAACACCTCCTTGCATTAATTTTAATTAAGCAAACAATAAACCCATTTTTCCCCCTTCATCATTATTTTCCATAAATTTTGGGAACGTGTAATTTAACATCAAAACCTTGGAACCATAGGCCTCCAAACCCTTAGACCATGCAATTTTCGTAAATTCATTAAACCCATTCGAACCCTAACCCATTGGAATATCTCCATAATAAGCCAATGCTTTTTTTTAGTATTGACCAAAGTCAACATATTCTAGGTCAAACCCACACCCTTGTATATATATATATATATATATATATATATATATATATATTTATATTTATATTTATATTTATATATATATATATATATATTCCTCTTATTCCTTCTCTTTAAAACCTAAAACCTAATACCCCAGCCGAACCCTTCTTCCCATCTTCCTGTTCACGTCCACCCTTCCCTCGCCGGAGTTCGGATCCGCCACCGTGAACTCGCCGGAGCCGAGCGGTCTGAGCCGACCACCACCCGACTGACGACCCTCCGCGACTGCACGCCGGAGACCGGTCAGACCCGCTGACCTTGAGCCGCCTGGATCCCATCGACCGAGAGCACGATGCACCGTCGAGCGCCGCACGACGCTGCCCAGAGCCCGCACGACGCTGCCCAGAGCCCGCACGACGCTATCCAGAGCTGCACGACGCCGGACGACTCACCTGCACGTTGAATGACGCCGCACGCTGCCGACCGAGGTTCCCGCCTGTACGCCGCTGACCTCGCTGTACCCGACCGGAGCAGCCCTTCGACTCGACGACGCCGCGATACGCACGTCTCATTCCCGCGCACAGGTTCGAGTTCCTTCTTGCTTATACGTGTACGCATACATGCACACTCGTATTCTTCCTTGTATGCATACGTATAATTAGCTATGATAATATACACGTATCGTATGATGGTAGATTGGTGTGTTTGTATGTACATATTATATATCTATATGTATATAAACCTAATTGGTATATGTACTAGTATATGGCATATATATATGGTATATCGCAATTAGTATAAATACATCTATATATGTATTATATACATCTCCCTAGTATATGTTAATATATATAAGATATAAATTCTATTAAAGTATATGTATATACAAATATCTAATATAATGGTAACTAATAGACATTTATGTATGTTAGATCATATTATAGATGACTTGAATGTAATCAGGGATATCCTGTAGTTACATCGACCTGACCCTGTAGCATGATAACAGACTACCAAATGTACATTGACGTACTGGCGAGACCATACTATTGACTGTCTGTCATGCACAACTACAGACGTGACCCCTAGCGTAGTCTGTGAGATCATGGTATTTGATTTTGTATTAGTGAAATGTCTGATGCAGTATTGTGTTTATGGTATATCTATAGGACTGTTGGATCATTCAGACGATACCTTAGAAACCGGACAGTGGTATTGCCAGCTAAGGACCCCAGGCGAGTACATTCTCTGACAGTTTCTATTATGTTGATTATCTCTATAATTCTTGTTGTATAGCGTACATGACTCTGACACTGTTGTTTACACGAGTTAGCATCATTGAGACCTGTCACGAGGAGTCATGATTGGAATCCATCGAGCTAGCTGGGAAAACGGGGAAGTAGTAGTAGTTTATGTGATCATACCCAAACTTTACATGCAGCATTAGCTCTACCACATTTTACGTCGGTGCAGCCTTACCCTTACATGCCTCATCGCTGTTACATCTGGTTAGCCTGACCTGTTGGGGATGATCGCTAATCCATGTAATGAGTCATATAGTCCCAAGCCGATCACATGATATATTGATGTTTCACACACTTAGATAGATAATTTCTTGACATGTATCTTGATAGATTGATCTTGTATTTCCACATGTTCTAGTAGTTGTTCTTATACACACTTACATACCAGTTCTTTGTACTTGCGTACACTTGTAGTTCTATTCCTTGTCAGATGCATATTGATGATGATGTTCCAGTACTTTGTTCCAGTATTTTTTATTGCCAGTATTTTATTCTGTCTTGTATTTCTTTACACTGTATTATAGTTTTTGTCAATATATGTGGAACTGCTATTAGAGGTGTATTTCGTTCCAATCCTGACTGGATATTTTTTCCAGAGAACCTTAAGGATTTCTGTACCACGCACTACGGACCAGGTATAGATGCAGACTATGTACCAGAGATCGTAGAGGAGACTATGCTTCTAGATGAGGCATTGCCTACAGCTATCTAGATAGTATTTATTTATGCTTGAGACTTATGGAGGTTATTTCAGTTTATATTTAGACTTATGTTAAGTTTAATTGGAGACTTGTGTTGGACAGCTAGACTGTGATTTATCTTTATGTTTGAGACATGGTGTTCAACTATGTTATTTCCTTTTATCTTTTATCGTGCCTTATAGTTGTTGTGATTGAGTTACATTGTGAGATTATTGTGAGATGTATATTGACCTCCTTATGGAGATGGATATCATTGACAGGTGTTTAGCTATATAGAGTTACTGTGACCTAGACAGCGTTCTACCACCGATGCTGCGGCGTAGGCTGGACGTACCCACGCTCTCGTGCCCTTATACCGGGTGCGGGTCGTGACACTACCGTATCTGTCCAGATACATGTCCTTCATCGGGGTAAGTCTTTCCCTCGTTGGTTCATGAGTCACTTCGAGATTACAACGGGACACCTATCCCGCAGTGATGCTATCCTTACCAGATTCTTCGTCGGGGCATTAGCGGAGGTAGCTTTCGACTGGTTCTGCAATCTCGAAGATAATTGTATCTCATCATTCGATGACCTCAAGCGTCTGTTCCTCAACATATTCTATAAGACAGAAAATGATATGACGATATCCTCCCTGATGGATGTCGCCCAGGAAGAAAGAGAACTGACGCAAAATTACATCGAGCGGTTCCGACAAACGGCGCTAAGGTTGCCCGCTGGCAATCTCGAGGCCACACTAATGAAGATATACCAGAAAAACATGCTTTCGACGGTCATCCTCTAGATGCGTGATAGCTAGTTCAAAGACTGGATGGCATTCATTATAAGCGATATCAACGATGAAAAGAAGCTCAAGGATGCCAAGCACTTGGGAATCTATATCCCTACTATTGAGGAAAAGGGCAAGTGCCCCAGCAATAACGGTAATAGCAGCCGCGATGCGAAAAGGAAGCAAGCCATGGTCGCTAAGGTATCCAAGAAGCCTGAGCAAAAGCAGACAGAGGCTCCAAAATTAAAGGGGACATATTCTTTCGAAGACAGTGATGTCAATCCCATCTTCGACATGCTAATGCAGGAAGGTAAAATTTGTCTCCCCGACGTCAAACGTCAGCCTGAAGCGGAGGAGATGAATAACCCAACGTACTGGCACTTCCACTGGAACGTTCACCACCCGATGTAGGAGTGCTACACCTTGAAACAGTACATCCAATGGCTGATCGATACCAAGGCTATCTCTCCCTGGATTTCGATGATGTAACGATTGTCGCTAACATGGTGTCCCTCCAGTTCGGCAACTTTTCACCAACGCAAGCCCATGACAGAGTCATACCGATCCCAAGGCCAACAATAAAAGTAGTCAATCTCCCCCCAGCTCACGACCAAGCAGTCAGGTTGACAACTCTTACTACCCCCCGGGGCGAGATCATGTGGGTCCACCCGGATCTGGTCGCAGATTTGACGCAGCAAGCAGCGCCTTCCGCCGTCAAGCCTAAAACACGAAAAACCAACTCATGTCGCATGGTTTCTTCCACCGCTGAGGAGGCCTGGGCAAGGCCAACCAGGTCGGGCCTTGCTTACCAGCAAGATTATGAAGCTCCCGACATCAACGCACTTCCAACTACTACACCTATCGCGTCTGATCCGGGTCCATCTCAACCCCCCCAGCAGACAAGTCCAAACAAAAAGAGGGACGCTTCGACAAGTCATCGCGTAAGGAAATGGCTTAGGAATTGGAAAAACCCTACAACTTTGTCGTCTTGGCTCAACTCGCCAATACCCCAGCAAAGTTGTCGTTATTTGAGCTTCTGCGGCTTTCCAAAGACACTCGAACCGCCCTGAACGAGGCATTAAAAATGTCGACACCTATCTAGCGCATGTCAAGTCGCCAACTATAGATCCGGCTGCTTGCCCCCACTGCAATAGTATCATGGAGGCAATACCCAACATCATGTTCTCGCAATAGGATATGTTACTAAAGAAGAAATGGCATGATCGCCCACTGTATTACATATGGTATATCGGCGCCATTAAGATGGACATGATGCACATCGATCCCGGTTTATCAATCAGCATCATTCCAAGGAGTCTGCTTCAGACCTTGGGCATCCCGATGCATCGTATGGCTGCCACAAATACTGCCATTAGTGGCTTCAATGCAGGAAGAAGCTACCATATGGGCAAGATTTGTATGAAGTGCCAGATCGACTACCTGAAAACAGAGGTCACTTTCTACGTCATTGACATAGATGTATCCTATAACGTCTTGCTCGAACGTCCCTAGATACACCAATATATGATCGTGCTATCAACCCTGCACTAATGCTTATAGTACTTTGACGATCATGGCATTATCAGAACAGAGTTCACAGACATTGACCCATTTAAGGTAGTCGAGACGTACTAGTCCGACGCCCTCATCTACAAGCAAACCCACCGAGACAAAGGTGGTAATGAGGCCAATGATGAGGCCGAGGTTACAACAACACCGGAGGAGCCCATGCGAACCCGTCTCAAGGCTTGCACTTCCGACGCAATCACTCCCCTCATCGTTAAGTTGCATAGGAAGGCACCATAATCTCTGGCACCTTCCACAACGTTCGAACCTCTGGTTGTTCGCCTTCATAGGCCAAATCGACCGCAAAGGAAGGACCCCGTACCATTTGCTCCTTTCGAAGCTCTGGTCATTCGCCTTCATAAGCTAAATCGACCGCAGAAGAAGGATCCTGCACTATCTGCTTCTTTATAACCTGTGGTCATTCGTCTTCGCAGACCGCCAAAAGAAGACCCAGCCACGGTTGTAGCCTCTGAGCCTTTAGTGGTAAAACTGCACAGGATGCCACCAACGCCTGTAACCTTGATGGGGGTAGCCCTTGAGGATAACGAACAGGAAGAATATGTGGCCACTCAGGCCAATGTCCCTTCCCTCGATGATATGATTCCTCCGGAAAAGAAACCTTATTTTATCAATAAAGGGTTATCTTTGAACTATTCTGAGCGTACACATATCAACATATTGTACTCTATTGAGCACGACCTAGGCTTACACCTGCAAACACAGGTGACTACCACCTACGCAGAAAACCAGATCCTCCCTAGTCAAGGTTCCTACTTCACGGTTCCAGCTAGAAGGAGGGAAGACAAACCTATCATCTTCGACAGGGTTGAATGCCCTCGGTCCTTCACCCCGGAGGAACAAGAGCCAGAACTCGACACCGACAAAATACAACTCTACCGGTTCAGCAGTCAATCCAAACATATCATCTAGAATATAGGTTATGACCTTAAAAATAATTGGGGTTTAAACTACGGCAAGGACCGACGGCTGCCCCTGCGTCTACCTACTCCCGTAGGCAAGTTCGAGGACTATTACCATAAGACCAAGTATGGCTTAGGATACGTAACGCCTCCCATAACCCCTGAAGGTTCAAATAAAGAAGATAAGGTTCACTCCCACTCTTCACAATCTTTTGCTTGGGACTCCGACGTCAGTATCGGAGAAATACTCAAGCAAATATTGTCTGCCAACATGGTGTCAGCTGACCCTGAGGAAGACGACAAAAATATACAATAACTCCTTGAAGGTGAACCGTGGGCCCGACGCCTAGACGCACGGTAGAAGATACGATTCGAACAACGAGAACCTCCTACCGAGGACGAAGTCGTACAAATCAATCTGTGCGACAAATCCTCCCACAAACCTATCTTCATCAGCAAAAGTCTGGGCGACGAATCCTCCCATATTGATGTCTTTGTCAGGAGTTATAAAGATATGCCAGGGCTGGATCCTCAAATTGTGGTCTACAAACTTAATATTTTGCCGAACGCCAAACTAGTCAAGCAATAACAACGACGGTTTCGGCCGAACATAATGAATTATATCGAAGCTGAAGTCAACAAGCTGATAGCTAGTGGATTCATCCGCGAGAAATAATATCCCGACTGGGTAGCCAACATAGTTCCTGTCATCAAGAAGAATAGGAAGATTCGAATCTGCATCGACTTCCGTGATCTAAATACGGCATATTCTAAAGACAAATTTTCCCTCCCGATCACCGACATAATGATCGACAATACATGTGGCTTTGAGCGCATGTCCTTCATGGACGACTTCTCAGGCTACAACCAAATCAAGATATTTTTCGATGAAGAGAAGCATACATCATTCCGAATCCCAATAGGCGTATACTTTTACACGGTCATGCATTTCGGTCAAAAGAACGTATGTGCTACATACCAGCGGGCTATGAGTATAATTTTTCGTAAACATATGCGTAAGACGGTAGAATGCTATGTCGACGACATCGTCGTCCAGAGTCGCTCTAAAGATGATCACCTCCAAGACTTAAGGTCTGTGTTTAACTTAATGTGTGCACACAGCCTCAAGATGAACCCTACCAAGTCGTTCCTGGGAGTCTCTAGCGACAAATTCCTGAATTTCGTTATCACTTTTCGGGATATTTACATAGACCCTGACAAGACCAAGGCCATCCTGGAGATGAGCCCTCTAAAGAACCTTCGAGAACTCCGCAGCCTTCAAGCGAGGCTGGCATACATCAGGAGGTTTATATCAAACCTCTCTGTACGTTGTCGGTTATTCATCCAGCTCATGAAGAAAGGTGTCTCCTTTATCTGGGATAAAAAATGCCAACACGCATTTGATGACATCAAGGAGTACCTATCAAACCCTCATGTGCTGGTGGCCTCGGTCATGGGAAAGCCCTTCCTGCTCTATATACGTGCGATAGAGCACTCTCTCGGTGCCCTGCTAGCCCAGAATAGTGATGTAGGCTACGAGCAGGCCATATACTACCTTAGCCGGATGATGATCGGCGCAGAGCATAGGTACACCGTCGTTGAAAAGGAATATCTTGCTCTAGTATTCGCTATTCAGAAAGCTCGACATTACGTGTCTGGATAGACCATTCATGTAATCTCGCGAGTCAACCCCCCAGGGTTCTCATGACCAAACCAGGGGTACTCAGTTCCCGCTTGGCTACCTGGGCGATACTATTATCTTTATATGATATGGTGTTTGTCCTGTAAAAGGACTTCAAGGGTCAAGTACTGGCTGACTTTCTGGCAGCCCACCCGGGGTCAGAAATCTCGAAGCTCTTTGAGGAGATTCCAGACGAGGCGGCGGAATCTAACGTCACTTCACACGAAGCCGTGTGGAGAATGTTCTTTGACGGTGCTTCAAGAGCAGGGCCCAAAGGCAACGCCATCGCTGGGGTCGGGATAGTGTTGATCACCATATACAGCCTCGTCATCAATAGTGCCTACTCTGCCACGGAGCCGTGCTCCAACAATGTGGCAGAGTACAATGCCTTAATCAATAGGCTCCAACTTGCTAAACAAGTTGGAGTAGAATACCTGGAGTCCTACGGTGATTCTCATCTATAGTCAAACAGGTCTGGGACGAGTATGAAGTCCAAAACGAAGACTTAATCCCCTACCACCAAGCGGCACTTAGCATTATCACAACTATTGTCACCACCCCATTTTCAGAGCCGGGTATTTTTTTTATTTTTAATTTGGTTAATTATGTATTATTTATAATTACTTGTATTTATAATTAATTAATGATTGTATTATATTTTTATATTGATTGATTTAGGATTTTGGCTAGCCTGGACCCATGTCAGACCCTAGTGGACCCATGTCCGACCCATGTCCGACCCAGTCCACACCCTTGTGAGACTTATTTTTGGGTTTAAAATATTTATTATATTTTTAGTGGGTTAGTTGGAGAGATTTGGAGTTAGTTTGAGTGCTTTTGGAACCCCGAAACCCAAAACCCAAGTTAGGAGGGCATTTTGGGTATTTTGGACTTTATGTAACCCTTTATGTGTGTAGTGGCCGGATTCCCACAGCCCCCATTTTCATCTTCTCCTTCATTCTTCTTCTTCTTCTCTCCACTCTTTCTTCTTATTTCCTCCTCCCAACTTCAAGTAAGCATCCTATTTCTCTTCTTTCTTCTTCTATTCTCCATGGTTGTTAACCCTAACCCTACATTCTTCCCCAACCTAGGTGGGTAGAGCTTAGACTTTGTGTTGGAGCTAGATTTGGGAGCTTGGAAGCTTGGTTTGGTGGATTTGGAGTTTTTTGGATATTTTGGCTTGGGATTCCAACTCCCAAGAGGTAAACCCTAATTTTTCCCCTTGTAATTACTTTTATATAGTGTAATTAATAGTTTAGAACATTCCTAAATCTTAGGGCTACCCGTGGGAGGAAGTTGGAACTAGTTTGGTAGTGTTTGGAGACTTTAACACTAGGTTTTGTGTCAATTTCGGGTAAAATTCAAATTTGACCCAATTTTGGATGATGCCCTAGGTTAGACTGACCTAGGTAGACGTTGTCAGGTGTCTTGAGGGTGAGTGCGTGTCTCCGTCCGGATACGGGAAGCCGTGTCGCGGAGAAACGGGCATTTCGGGCGAATTTGGAGTTTTCGTCGTCGCCGATTCTAAGTGCGTGCGCATTTTCGCCACGGGCCTAGAATCGATGCGGTATCATTTTTTCTAGAATCTAGACATCGTTTAAGACCTGTGGGTAAATTTTGGGGCAATTCCGAGTTGGTTTGGTGTGCGTTTCAGGAAGTTTTCCGAACCGCACACCGCGTGTTCGTCGAAATGACCGAACGGCCATTTCGGCATAGTTTTCTAGTTTCGGGCTTGTGCGCGCGTTGGGTTAGCTTCGGAGAGTGTGTGCTATAATTCTTGGGCTATATTTTATATATTTATAGGTGTTTGTGCTTGTCGGAGTCGTTGGGCGCGCGTTGGTGGGGCGTTGTGAGCGTTGTGCGTTGTGGTGTGTTGTGTTTTATATATATATATATATATATATATATATATATATATATATATATATATATATATATATATATATATATATATTTGTGTGTGTTTCTATATATATATATATATATTTCTATTTATATGTGTGTTTTTATGTGTATGTGAGTGTGTTAGTGAGTGCTTGTGTGAGTGTGTGTTGTTGTTAGTGTATGTGTAGGTGAGTGTGTGTGTGAGTGTGAGTGAGTGTTTATATATATATATATGAGTTTGTGTGTATATAAGTATATATATTTATATATATATATGTATATTTGTGTGTGTAGTTATATATGCTAGTGTGTGTTTGTTAGAATATATATATATATATATTAGTGTGTATATATATAAATAGATGTTTATATATATATATATATATATATATATATATATATATATATATATATATATATATATATATATATATATATAGATATATGTGTGTATATATATATATGAGTGTGTTTACATATATATATAGATACGTGTCTATATATGTATTAGTGTGTGTGTGCTTGTGTTTGTGTGTGTGTGTGTCTAATTATATGTTAGTGTTTGTGTGTGTATAAATATATATGTTAGCGTGTGTGTGTGTAGATATATAAATATATAGAGTGTGTGTGTGTATATATATATATATATATATATATATATATGTGTGTGTGTGTGTGTGTGTGTGTGTGTGTGAGAGAGTGAGAGGGGGGGACAGCTGAACTATGCAGCAGCAATAGCAGCCTTGTGCAGCAGCAGCAGCAGCAGGTTGAAGCACAGCAGCAAGAGCAGCAGCAGATGCAGTCCTAGCAGCAGCAGCAAGCATTTGAGCAGCAGCAGCAGCAGCAATTGCGGGGGAGAGAGAGAGGTATATATATATATAGATATAGATAGATTGATATATAGTTAGATAGATAGATTTATGGATAGATAGATATCTAGATACTAGGTAAATAGTTAGATGGATACATAGATAGATAATAGATGGATTGATGGTTAGATATAAATAGATAGTTAGATTGCTATATAGATAGATAGATGATAGTTAGATTGTTAGATAGAAATTATAGATAGATGGTTTGATAGTTTATATAGATGAATAGATAGCTAGGTAAATAGATAGATACATAGATAAATAGATAGATTGATAGGTAAATAGGTAGTTTGATAGATAGGTAATAGATAGATAGATAGGTAGTTGGATAGATAGATAGCTAGGTATTAGATATATATATATATATCTATCTAAGTGTATAGATATCTAAATACATATAGTTATATATATATGTATAGGTAAGGTAAGGTATAAGGTATGTGTATATGTGTGTATATGAGATATATATATGTAGATACCTAGGTATATGCCTATATGTATTAGATATCTATATTTTAGCCTAGATTATAGCTAGACATATATGTTTATGCATAGTTAGTTAGCTAGAGGGGTAGTATGGTTGAGTTTAGAGCGGTATCTCAATACCTTGAGATACCGAGGTATCTCAATACCTTGAGATATCCAAGGTATTGAGTTTCGAGCGGGGTTTTTGAGCATTAGCCTAGGAATAGTATTAGAGTAATTTTTATATGCTTATGTGTATATATTTATGCGTGCTAGCAAAGGTTTTAGCGGGTTTAGGTGGGGTGCGTGGCCTAGGGCGAGGTATCGGATACCGAGGGTATCCCGGTATCTCAAGGAGGCGAGTTTGAGAGTTTTCTAGCTTAATGAGCTCGGTTTGATCTAGAATTTCAGGAGCACCCTAGTTTGACCTAGACTTGACCGTAGTTGACTCGGTTGACCGTCAAAGTCAACCTTTGACCTAGTTTTGACCTAGAGTTGACTTTTTGGACCCAGAGTTGACTTTTGACCCAGATTTCACCGGTTTGATCCGTTTGACCTAGAACGACCCTAGAAGTCTATTTTTAATTATTTTATATCTGTTTAACTCATTAGAACCCTGTTTAATCTTGCTTTTCGTATTAGGTCCTTGCGACACCAGTTCGGATCGCTAGTTGCTCAGGACGTCAGGCGAGTACATTCTTTGATAGTTTTTATTATCTGATGATTATTATGATTCAGTTTCTAGTATAGTATCATCTGATTATTCTGGCACAACATGGGACACTGACTGGTATTTTTGGATTTATTTACTTGCTACACGTATATTTCATGTTTCTGGCCTCTATTCTGGAATCACCTACTGGCATCACCTACAGACATCACTACAGGCATCACTCATGTTTCAGGCTGGACTCATCTTGATTTACGTGTCGGGTCTTGGATTCACTTGTATTAGTCGGGGCGGGGAAATATTCGAGTAGACATGTAAATATTCTCATCTGGAATCATCAGGAATCACTCCCTCTGGTCTAATCTGGAATGATAGCAGCCGCGCACCCAGTGCACGGTGAGCCGTACTTACCCCTAGTCGTTTACATCTCGAAACAAGTATTTCAAAGACACCGAGTTCATTCTTTATAGTTTGGACTCACTTGCATTTCTTGCTGGTCTCACTTACATGCTTCTGGACTTGACTCACTATATGTATTTCATGATGGACTCACTACACGATCTTGTGCACAGACTTACTCTTAGTATAGATTTCTTGTATCTTATAGTTACTACTATCTTATTTCTGATATTCCTGCATCCTTACCTTTATGCACCAGTGATTTATATATTTTTTGTTTCATACTTGCTTCATTCTTCTTGCTACTTGCTATAACTGTTTTATAGTTTTTATCATTTAAATAGAACTGCTGTTAAAGATGTAATTGCTCCAGTCCTGAATGGACATATTTTTCAGAGTATCCGGAGGATTGGTGTCCGACGTTTTATGGACCTGAGCCTGTCGATGGTGCAGACAGGGACCCTCTAGTTTAGGAGTGATTCCGGGTGGGTAGCCGGGATCACTAAGACCTTGTTGTTGTTTTATTAGCTTTTAGCACCGGATTTGTCTCCGGTTTTGGATTGAGACCTTGTATTGTATATTATTTTGGATGATGTATTATTATTATTGATGTTGTGGTTGTTGTTGTTGGTTAGACTTTGGAGTTGTTAGTCTTCTTGTTATCTTATCGTGCTTAGATTCGTGATTGAGTACTTGATTATCATTATGATATTGCTCCTCCGTTTGGAGTTGAGATCTTGACAGGTTTATATATTGATTGTGTGAGAATGTTATCTAGATAGTTAACCTAGACAGCGTTCTACCGCCGATGCTGCAGCGTAGGCTGGACGTACCCACGACTCATGCCCGATTTTTTGGGTGTGGGTCGTGACACATTTTTGGTGGCGGCCCCATGCAGGTCTCGATTCGCAATTAGTGCGATATCGTGGTGGTACAACAACTTAGTTGTACTGCTGCGAGCCTGCTATAGGATCTAGGATCTAGGGTGAGAGTGTACTCAATCACGACTAAGAACAATTCCAATCTAATTATTCTGAAATTGTTTTCTTTTGAAATATTACTGTCCTTTGATGATATCGTATCTTGCACCGTATTGACTTCTTTTGATCTGTGTTCAGGATGCCTCTGAAGACACGATCCCATCGTACCGTTCTAGCAGTTGCCACTGAGAGGTCTGCTACCTCTCGTCCAGCTCGTATTCAGGCAGCTGCTACCGCTCCACTCACCACTCCTGCGGTTGAGGGAGCATCTGCTTCTCTCGGGGATCCTCCTTCACCTGTCGATCCGAGGACTACCCCAGTCGTTCCGGTGGTTCCTCCACCACTTCCTGCTCCAGTAGATGCTGCACAATTGTTTGCGTTCTTCAGGGAGATGATGGACGCGCAGCACCGTCAGGTGGATGTGATGAGGCTGGTCATTGAGAACGTCCACCAGGTGGCCATGACGGTAGTGGATAGGGTGGCACAGATTCAGCCACAGGCAGATCAGATTCAGCATCCGAGGCCGGGTAGCATCATTGACTTCCAGAGGATGCGGCCCAAGGAGTTCCGTGGTACAGAAGGGATCCTGTACGCGGATGACTGGATAGAGCAGATTGAGGGCATCTTCAGGCTGGCGCAGATTCCAAACAATATACAGATAGAGGCGGCGGGCAGTCAGATGTTCGACCTCGCCTTGACATGGTATCGCACAGATACGAGGATTGCAGCACCAGGGCTTACTTGGGAGGCTTTCAAGAGGCTTTTTAAGAAAAAGTTTTTCCCAAATGTGGCGCTCAGTGCTTTGGAGAGCCAGTTTGAGGCACTCGTCCAAGGGAACATGACGGTGGACGAGTACGCAGCGGAGTTCTGCCGTCTGGGCAGATTTGTAGATGGCTTGAGTGAGGCAGCCAAGGCGAGGAAGTTTTGCAAGGGCTTGGTCATGGAGGTCAAGTATTTGACCAGGAGCGACCGCGAGGCGACTTTCGAGCAGATAGTAGGAGATGCTCAGAGAGCAGAGGATGACTTGGAGCTCAAGTCCAAGAGAGACAGGGATAATTCAGGCAGTGCGAGTGGTAGTGCGGGACCAGCTAAGCGTCCCTATGTACAAAAGGCAGCGCAGCAGGGTCAGGATCAAAGGGTGCCCACTTGTGCCTACTGCAGGAAGGCAGGACACACTTGGGATGTTTGTAGGAGGAGGCTGAAGGTGTGTTTGTTCTGTGGATCCACTGCTCACCAGATGCGAGATTGCCCCACTGCACCTCCATTGGGTGGAGCACAGGATCGGAGAGTGGGAGCTAGGCCACCTGTGGCACAGCATCATGCCTCGCACCAGCAGAGGGATACACCCCAGCAGGGCAGGGCTTATGCGTTGACGGTCGAGGAGGCCGATGCTACGGGTGTCGGGTTAGCAGGTTTGTCTCTTTGTTCTTCTTCCTGTCATTTTCCATTCCTTGTGGTGTGCTTCATTAGTACCTGTTAGACTTTCTTTGTGCTGTGGTAGATAGTATAGTGACCCTGATTGAGACCGAGATAACACGACCAGTTGTATGTTGTTTAGGTAGAATTTATTGACTGTGATTGTTGGCGGTTTGACCTAGAGGGAGTGTGATTGACTTTAAATTTCGAGAACAAAATTTTTTTAAGGAGGATAGGCTTGTCACCACCCCATTTCCAGAGCCGGGCATTTTTTTTTTAATTTGGTTAATTATGTATTATTTATAATTAATTGTATTTATAATTAATTAATTATTGTATTATATTTTTATATTGATTATTTTAGGATTTTGGCTAGCCTGGACCCATGTCAAACCCTAGTGGACCCATGTCCGACCCAGCCCACACCCTTGTGAGACTTATTTTTGGGTTTAGAATATTTATTATATTTTTAGTGGGTTAGTTGGAGAGATTTGGAGTTAGTTTGAATGCTTTTGGAACCCCGAAACCCAAAACCCAAGTTAGGAGGGCATTTTGGGTATTTTGGACTTTATGTAACCCTTTATGTGTGTAGTGGCCGGATTCCCACAGCCCCCACACCCGAACACAGCAGCCCCACAGCCCCCATTTTCATCTTTTCCTTCATTCTTCTTCTTCTCTCCACTCTTTCTTCTTATTTCCTTCTCCCAACTTCAAGTAAGCATCATATTTCTCTTCTTTCTTCTTCTATTCTCCATGGTTGTTAACCTTAACCCTATATTCTTCCCCAACCTAGGTGGGTAGAGCTTAGACTTGGTATTGGAGCTAGATTTGGGAGCTTGGAAGCTTGGTTTGGTGGATTTGGAGCTTTTTGGATATTTTGGCTTGGGATTCCAACTCCCAAGAGGTAAACCCTAATTTTCTCTCTTGTAATTACTTTTATATAGTGTAATTAATAGTTTAGAATATTCCTAAACCTTAGGGCTACCCGTGGGAGCAAGTTGGAACTACTTTGGTAGTGTTTGGAGACTTTAACACTAGATTTTGTGTCAATTTCGGGTAGAATCCGAATTTGGTCCAATTTTGGATGATGCCCTAGGTTAGACGGACCTAGGTAGATGTTGTCGGGTGTCTTGAGGGTGAGTGCGTGTCTCCGTCCAGACACGGGAAGCCGTGTCGCAGAGAAACGGACATTTCGGGCGAATTTGGAGTTTTCATCGTCGCCGATTCTAAGTGCGTGCGCGTTTTCGCCATGGGCCTAGAATCGACGGGGTAGCATTTTTTCTAGGATCTAGACATCGTTTAGGACCCGTGGGTAATTTTTGAGCCGATTCTGAGTTGGTTTGGTGTGCGTTTCAGTAGGTTTTCCGAACCGCACACCGCGTGTTCGTCGAAATGACCGAACGGCCATTTCGGCGTAGTTTTCTAGTTTTGGGCTTGTGCGCGCGTTGGATTAGCTTCGGGGAGTGTGTGCTAGAATTCTCGAGCTATATTTTATATATTTATAGGTGTTTGTGCGTGTCGGGGTCGTTGGATGCGCGTTGGGGGACGTTGTGAGCGTTGTGCGTTGTGGTGTGTTGTGTTTATATATATATATATATATATATATATATATATATATATATATATATATATATATATATATTTATTTATTTATTTATTTATTTATTTATTTATTTATATGTGTGTTTTTATGTGTATGTGAGTGTGTGTTGGTGTTAGTGTATGTGTAGGTGTGTGTGTGTGTGAGTGTGAGTGTGAGTAAGTGTTTATATATATATATATATATATGAGTTTGTGTGTATATAAGTATATATATTTATATATATGTATATTTGTGTTTGTAGTTATATATGCTAGTGTGTGTGTGTTAGAATATATATATATATATATATTCTAACACACACACACTAGCATATATAACTACAAACACAAATATACATATATATAAATATATATACTTATATACACACAAACTCATATATATATATATATATATATATATATATATATATATATATATATATATATATATATATATATAAACACTTACTCACACTCACACTCACACACACACACACCTACACATACACTAACACCAACACACACTCACTAACACACTCACATACACATAAAAAGACACATATAAATAAATAAATATATATATATATATATATATATATATATATATATATATATATATATATATATTAGTGTGTA